>PVKS010002720.1:51003-69118 GCA_004027875.1 Aplodontia rufa | reverse complement strand
GACACTCCTGGAGATAACTGCAATATCCAGAATATTTACACATTTTATATTATTTTGTTAAAATCGTGTAAGGTTGTTCAAAAAATAATAATAAATAAAAAAAATCTGAAAAATAGTAAATAAGAGACAGTAGAGTAGAGAGAAGAGAACGAGGGGTGGGAGGAAGGGGAAGAATGGGAAATACTGGGGACTGAATTAAAACAGGGTATACTCCATGCTTTTGCAATTATGTCATTGTATATTCTACTGTAATGTATAACCAAAAAAAACAATAAAAAATGAGAAAAAAAAAACTGCAGACACATGCATACACATACACATGCATTTTAAACATGATTTCAAGTTCCTTTGTGGGGGAAAAACGTTTGCTTCTGATAAACTCACCTCCGTGTTCTAGAAAGACTCGAACACATCTTTCCTTTCCTCTTGCTGCAGAGAAATGAAGCAGGGTCCAGCCATTAGCATCTCGGCCGTTTGGAGAATAGCCTTGCTCTAACATCTTTCGCACCGTGTGGACATCGCCAGCGGCCACTGCAGCCTGGATCTGCAATTCTTCCTGGAGTTCAGGGTTCCTTCGACAATGGTGGTGTAGCATCCTAGCGAGTCGACTTTTTACAAAGGATTCATTAGGTCACAGGGATCAGCCTTTCGGGAGGTAGAATTTATGAAATTTAGAACAGAATATGTGGCTCCTAATAGTGCATTCTCAAATATCACAGAATTATCTCCATTTGCTAAATCAGTAAACCTAAGTAACAATATTTCATATTCCTCATTAAGACTGAAAATTTCAGGAATTTCATTGAGATTATAAATGATTTTGCCAGGAGTAAACTGCTGAACTCCTGAACAGAACATTTCTTCTGCAGTCTTTTGAAAACTCAAAACAAACAACATATGAACACAACATCTTTATTTTAGATAAAATGGGAGGTGACACCAGGCAGCTAAAAAAAAAAAAGGGAGATACTAAAGAGGCCAAACTGGTACCTGTTTTAGGAGTTACGATTTATGTGGTGCACCATGGAGGAAATTTAAGTGACAAATATTCAAGGATTCTATCACAGATCAGAGCTAGTAAATATGGAGTATCAAATGGACAATCCATCTTCTTTGTGAGAAGCTAAAATTATGAAAAGCTAAAAAAGAAAAGAAAAACCTTTGGGCTAGTTCTCTAAAATAAATCAATAATCTTATTTTTAGCCTAAGGTTGAATGTTGGGGTAAGAAGTGGACTGGGTTAAGTAAATTAGAATAAAATATTTTGATTACATTTACCTGCCTTTTGTCTATTTCTGTTTATTTCTATCAGTGTTTCCTAGGTTAGATTATTTGACACATGACCTACTACCTTTTCTGCCACATCCTCTTTGCACTTTCCTAATTTCTGTTTTCCAGAAGTTTTACTTTATATTCAAAGCAGAAAAATCATATGATGCATTTTAAAATTCTAAGAATCCGAACCTGATTAATTACATGATAAAATTATTTTAGTACCTAGAATTCCTATAATCTCTAGTAGGTCACAAAAGGGTAATGTGTACTCAAACCAACCATAAAATGAGATCTTCATGCAAATAGGAAATATCCAAACTGAAACAGTGAAAGGTTGCATCTCACACGTGTGAGTACAAAGTTTTTAAGCTTTTAGGTACATCTAGAAACTGAAATTCTAATAAGCTTCTAGGAAGACATTCCCAGTGAGCTCATTTCAAAGTACAGACTTAGACTCATCTCTTAGGTAGTAGTTTCCATTTATAAAAATAAAAATTAAAAATTATGTGATAGGGCCATTTAAAGACATTTTGTTCTCATGTGTAGGTCAGACATTTTAAGATAATCTTGTGACCGATAATAATTTATCTTGCGAATTTCTCATTTTAGACTATGTACAGTTTAAATTAAGCCTTGCTTATGTCAAACCATCACAGTTTAAGAGTATGATGTGATTTTATACATGGACTGTTATTACATATTAAGGATTGCTACTAAGTGATATAAGTTTGCTACGCAAGAAAAAGACTGAAACAGTATCAAAATAAACCTAAATTTTCTTTTAGTAAATGTTATGTAGTATACCTCTGCTATGCAAGAAAAAATTGAAATAGTATCAAAAACAAACCTGGATTTTCTTTCAGCAAGTGTTGTATGTAGTACACACTGGTTGGTTTAAATTCATAATATGCACCACATTTCTTTGTTTAATAAATTAACTTATTGATTTTTGGTGCTTGGGATTGAACCTAGGACCTCGTGCATTAGCACTTACTCTACCGCTGAATTCCACTCCCAGCCCCGTATGTTAGGTGATTTCAAGAAAAGTATAAGCTAAATGGGTATCCTCCAATGTAGAAGAGCTGACTGATAACCCTGAGTTATCTTACCTTATGGAAGAGTGTCCCTTCTCCTGGTGTATGGTGCCTAATAACCATTGTGCACATACAGCATCATGAGGAGGAGTTCAGAGTGTGTCCAAGCTGCAGAGTGAAACAGGCTTCTTAACCTATAAAGAAATAACAATCACAGGGAAATTCCTTAAAATAATCAAGAATCATAGCTACCTGGACAGTATACTTTTGGGGGAGCTTTAATTCCAGTACTTTACAACAAATCTGCACAGAGAGAAAGAACTCAGATAAACTCAGAGAAAATAATCTTGTTGTTCACAGTACACTTTAAGGTAGTATTGAATATAATTTATTGACAGAACCCCCCACCACCACCCAGGTGGCTTTTTGGAAAACAGTAAAGAAAAGAATAAATCACACATTTGGAGTCTGGAAACACTGGTTCTTCTTTATACTCTACGGACAATGTACCTTCAGACATTTCATTTGAGTTACTTTTTAACTGACATGAGTTACCTTCTGTACTTTCTAAACAGGACCATAAGGAGAAAATGTATGCACTGAATACAGTAGATAGACAGGTCAAAAAGAAATCTAAGACAACTAAAAGGTGATGATGTCTTTTTTTTTCCCCCCACATTTTTACTGGTGCATTAAAGTTGTACATAATGATGGGATTTACATAATCATGCATGCACACAATAATATATATTTTTACCAATTAATGCCGGTTGTTCATATGCTCAAGAGGATCAACTCCATCATGTTGAAACTGTTATTTATTTATGCATATACACCAAGCTAAGTAAAACATCAACAATATTTTTGCCAGCTTCACCATATGAATTCTGGAAAAATTCTCACTACAACTAAAACAAAAGGGATCTTTCTCCATATCAAGTGAAACTTAACTCTGTAAATTCTGTTAAGATTAAGGACACATGCAAAGTGACTTCCATACATCACAAGAGAATCAGTACGGGAATGAAGTATTGGGAGAACTGCCACCCTCTCCCATGGTGATGGGAGTGGCAAGCCCTCCCTCTATCACTTAAACCTTCAGACAAAGGAAAGACCAGGCCACCTGGCAACCTGACCAGCTGCAGTGAAAAAGCAGCAGTTGTAGGTGCTGCTGGCTGCATGCGAGGATTTTCAACCAATGCAAATTATTATAGTCTACTTCTACTTTTTGCTCTTTTCACATCTTATTTTTCCTTGTCAAACTTTTCCAAGGAAGGCAAAGACTGTTAAGCTTTCACTGGGAAATAAAATTTTAAAATTCTTCCTTATTGTTACTGATGAAGCACATATGGTCATAGCAACTCCTACAAGGCAAAGTGTAAATAACGCAGAACAAACCTTACAGAAATAGCTACTTCTAAGACTGGGGCAGGAAACATACAAGATGAGGCTGGAGCACCTTGTAGTACTAAAAAGGATGTGCTCAAGGAAGAAACTCAATGATGGGCTAAGTGGAAAGAACAAAGAAATCAAATAAAAGAGCTCTCCGTGGCCAAAGATGAAACAACCGGAGCAAGGAGATACTTCCAATAGTAATGAATTATAATCCAAAATATAAAATAAACATCACTGAGTAAATACTGAAATAACTGGACAAAAGAAAGAGAAAGAAAACTCCTGTTCAGAGTTCCAAATAACAATAGTACTCAATTGAGAAGGAGATAAATGTATTTTAACATGAGATGTTAACAGCAGAAACTGGCTATGGAATATGTGCGACCTTTTTTTTAAAAGAATCAATTTTATTTAGTTTTTCATGTGGCTTTCATTGCTTTGACACTTCGTTGTGTACAAGGTGCTGGGGTTCGAACTTGCATCCGGGGGCAAGGCAAGCACCGTAATTACTGAGCCACCGCTCCAGCCCAATAAAGTCTATTTTAAAAATGCAAATGACTATTTCCAATAAGGAGCTTCACACACTTCCACATATGATCTGTGATCATTCTCACATTAGTGACATCACATGTCAAAAATGAATATAGGGGCTGGAGCAGTGGCTCAGTGGTTTCAGCGCTTGCCTGGCAAGCACGAGGACCTGGGTTCAAACCCCAGCACCACGTATGCAACTAAGTGTTGGAGCAACTAAGGTCATGTGAAAAACTAAATAAAGTTGTTTCTGTCTTTCTCTGTCTCTCTCACTGTCCCTCTCTCTTAAAAAAAAATGAATATAACTGGACACCTTATCTCTAAGTGTGTCCTCAGCATCCCCTGCCTTCTCAAGGTAGAAAAGATCTAATGTGATTTCAAGCCTATAAGAATCCTTCCAAATACCCATTACTACCACTATGAAGGTGGGTGGATGTAATAAGGAAGATTCCATGACAGCTAGGGGTTGAGGAAAATGTGAAGTAGTACTTATTAACAATATCAGGAAAAGACTGGATGTTAAAAGATGAAGTGACTAAATTATTTCTCCCCACAAGAAAGATGTATGAACATTAGTAACTTGTGATAATTCCATGCAAGTTACTTCAATCAGACATACAAATGTCTGCTGAATGCCTGAGAATGCCAGCACAGTACTAGGCCGTGGCCACAGGTATCAGCTCTGGGAGATATTTATTTATTTATTTATTTATTTATTTATTTATTTACTTTTTAAGATAGAGAAGACGGGGGGGGGGAGAGAAAGAGAGAAAGAATCAATTTTATTTAGTTTTTCAGGTGGCTTTTGTTGCTCTGATACTTTCACACACTTCTGCTTGTGTGCATGGTGCTGGGGTTCAAACCTGTGTACTCACACATGCCAGGCAAGTGCAGAAACCGTTCCAGCCCTATGGGTCATATTTTATTTATTTATTTTTATTTTTTATGGGTCATATTTTAATAGAGAGTTCTGCATCCTTAAAAGGAATTTTTACAAATCCGAGAAATTTTAGGATTGTTTTTCTTTTTGATAAAACACTAAAAGTAATAACCACAGATTTAAAAAAAAAAGCACTCCTTGCATATACCTGGTACATCATTCTTTACAGGAAAAAATACATACACATGATGCATTTATATACATGATCCCGGTCAGTTGCATCATTTTGAATTATGAAGGGCACTGATTTACTACTAAACACCCCAACAGTCCAAAGTATCAGACAATTTATTGAGAGTTGTACCTAATTGGGTATAGCCACTCATGTACGTATAGATAAAGAAAGAAAAAAAAGACCACAGAACTTAAAAGCAAATACTGTATTCACTGGTAAAAGTTCCTATTAGAAACCATCAAGGAAATCCACAGATGAGAATGGAGAAAAGCCTATTATGGAGTACATGTTTAAAAATCTAACAGCTCACGGAAGTCACCTATCAAATAAAGGAATATGGCAAAGGACACAATTTTCTAAATAACATATTCAAGGTAAGGCAGTCTTGACTTGTGGGCTCAGGAACTAATGATTGTCTAAGGATAAAATCTTTAGAAATTCCATTCTAAATTTCACAGTCAGAATAAAGCAAAAATTGAATACTGTACAAATATGTATCAAAGTGAACCTTTCCCCCAACATGTATCATTTTTATGTGAAGACTTATTGCCCAATGTTACCATTGTGCTTAAATTTTGTTAACTCATCTTTTCTACTCCACATGGGGTCAAAAGAAAACAATCAAGGCTCCCAAGTTTTTATACTGTTGACTAAATTAGAAACCACAAATTCAGGAATCAAGATAAATTACCGTTAATTCCCACATAGATGCCAAGTGAACTTCATTTAATTAAAACCCAAACATCTTGCTTCACTTTTTTAAAAGAAAATTTATACTTATAAAATAATGAAATAGGAAATAATCATAAAAATTAAATATATTTAACACCTGTCCAAATTTATAAAACTTCACCAAGTTTGACCATATTTCTTCAATTTCCTCTGGTATGAACGACTAGACATTAGTGGCTTTTTGCATATTATTTTCATTAAAAATTCACACGTTTTTGATTAAGTGATACAAATTGGAACTGTGCTTTCTGATTTCACACAAACTAGAAACAAGATAACAGCTTGCTACTCAAAAAAAGTAATAAGCATTTCCTTGCATAATAAACAAAGACACAGGCTGGTAAGGAAACAAAATCAGTAAATCCAAGGATACTGGCTCTAAGGGGGAAAAAAAAATCTATCAATGGTTCATAAGACCAAAGAGGAAAGATGGATGCAGAAGCACTCCAAGGCCCAAAGTGTACAACATGGCTGAAATGCACATTAATCAGTTCTACTTATATGATCAAGAGCCTGGAACCCAAAATAAGGCAGAGGTGTTATTTTTAGTACCACTCAACATGGCATAGTGTTTATGTTCCTAAACAAATAAGGGTATTCGTAGTTCCTCCAAATTACTGGGCCTCTAAGTAACATAGGGATTTATTACCATGCACAACATATCTATGACTCACAGGAATTTCAGCAGAAAACCCAATAATTTTCATGAAATGCAGATGAGACAATAAAGGACATTTTAAAATTCACTTATCTAGATTCAACTCAAAGCTCAAATCACAAGTATTAACAATGATGCTGTCTTGTCAATAATATTCTATTAACCCATGTATGACAATACACTCTTTGCCTAGAAGACTGTCAGTGCCTAGAAAGTCTGAGAGAAAGGAGACAAATGTTAAATTTGGGGAGTATAATCGCTTAAGAATTAAATGAAAGGCTTAAAGTCAGGTAGCAGATATAACATAAACCTTAATTAAATTGACTTTAGTTTCTTTAGGAGTGGTATGTACCTCACTAAAGAGAAATGTGAACAAAATAAGATGTATCTTACTACTAAATAATTATGTGTGGTCCATAGTCTTCTAAAGATGCATTATTGAATAGCTTCAATTTAAATCAATTATTCTCTGCAAGTGATTTGGCAACCAAATAAATCAAATGAGTTTTTTATTTTCCCCAAAATGATTTGTCTGGCAATAGAATTAACACAAAGTTGACTGCCAGACTGAAAAAAATGTAAATAACATGACTCTCCATGTTGGTAGTAAATGCCCAAATTAAATATTTTAAATGTTTGGCATAACCTAGACCAAATATCTTAAATCATGCTAATATTACAAATTTACATATATTCCCAAATCTTAGAAAAACCTGAGCAGATCCACGATATTACTTAAGCAATGAAAATGAACTGGTGGGAAACCTGGGGAAAGCAATGTCCTCTTTTCATAAGTTTGACAAGTGACAGGCTCCCCCCACACTTACCATCTCAGGTAATGAAGATGGCCTGCAGAAATGAAAATTTACTAGGATTAAATTTAAGTAGAAAAAAATATTTTACCAAGAAAGTTTGGGTAAAAACTACAGACTTCATTTTAATTTGTAAATCACATCTCACATATTTTAACATTTTTTTTGAGTTCTAAAATAATCATTAGGCATCTCTGGTGACATCTATATTTAAATAATAAAAAGCAGCCTTCAACTTTGCAGGTTACTTTTTACTGAAATGCTCAATTAGGCTTGATTCCCATATACATATACAGAGGCCAACCTAAATTTTCACTGTAGAACAGTCACTGGTAAACACTGCTTCTAAATCCCTTTCAGAATACACTCTCATTTTGGCATCCAGTTCCAGGTCTCAAGACTATGCAAACCCTCAGATCCCCTAAAAAGTATCTTTAGCTCTATCTTCAGAATTAGTAGAATACATGAAGAAAGCAGAAAGTCCAGCAGAATAGGCTAAGTAAAAAATTGTCCACTATTTTAAAGTACTTTTTTTAATAATAAAAAAAGCCCAACCAATCTGAGATATTAAAATAACCCTGAGGTTAACAAGTCACTTTATACTTCAGTTTGCGGATGTTTAAAAAGTCATTCATTTGGTTGATTTCTGAATTGACCTTTACATAATTTCTATGCTCATATGCCCTCTTTAGGAATTACATTAATGTCCTAAACTTACTTTTAATGCATTTTCAGAGAAGGTACTAAAATAGGCAGTAAAAATGTGACCACATGAATTAGATGCTTAAATTTCACTCTAACAAATTCTTTGTAAGGATTTTGAAATGAGGAAACTTATTTATAAAGAGCCAAAATTAAGCCTCAGATATCAAAACATATCAAAATATTCATTTGTTTTTGCATTCCTGAGTGTCAAATGATTGTTAACAAGATATTGTGTAAATTTTGTCTGAGATGTAACAATTACTTATATCTCTTTGTAACACTTTTGGTGTCTATCCATATTTGTCACACAGAAATACACCAAAGTCTAAAGAGTTATACATACATGCTTCAGGAGGTAATATTGCTTTCATACTATTCACACTCTTGAGGCGCACATATTCACTTTTTACTCCCAAAAAAAGTCCTAAGTATTTTTGAAACTTACAAATTTCAAGCCCTTAGTTTACCCTCCCCTACCAAACTGTTGTCAGGTAACTCAAAGGTTTTTTGACAGAGGTACAGAAAAGGTAATAGAAGCAGTAAGGGTGGAAATCAGTAAACTGTGGTTTAATTAAAAAGCAGAGTGATCCAGAATTAACAAGCAATTAACATGGAACTGAAGAATTCCTATGAGAGTAAGGAAGGTGGGAAAGCTACAAAAAGGTCTCAAAGCCTCAGAGCAAATGTCACAGTATACCAAAAGGTATACAAAGCATGGAAACTCACTGAACAGGGAAGAAAAAGGAAAATACGTTTCTCGGTAGAGAAGTTATTAAAATGTTAAGGTTCAGGCCCTGGCAGTGTTTCTGTTTTTGCTAGGAAACTGGGGTCTAGGAAAGGGTGCATCCCCAGGCAACTGTCCTGAAAATAAGGCACTGTGTAATGAGGTAGGGGCCAGGAATAAACAATGGGGGAGGGGAGGTCTGGCTCTTTACCTTTATAGAAGATGCTGGTCAGAGGCACTGTGCTTGCTGCTTCTCCGGTGAGTGGGCAGAACCCTTCCTGCTCTCCAGTGTCCTGCAGCCAGTTCAAACCTGGAAAACTGAAACCAGTGAGTGGTGCAGTGCCCCTGGGGCAAGGAGGAGCGGGTTCTAAGGAAGACGGAGCAAAGGGAAGAGCTAGAGAGTGGTAAGGACAGGCAAGCAGGAACAGTGATTCTCCTCCCTCCCGTACCCCCAGGTAGCCCCCTTCCCCTCGGAGGAGGGAACTGACTTTACCTGTTTCCTCAGCTGCTGGTCCTCTTCCTCCTTTCAGTCTCCTCCACACTCACCAACTTCTCCATTGAAGAAACACCCCAGGCAGGGCCGGACACGGGTGTTCCCGATCCTCCTCGGTGCCTCACGAGAGCATCCAGACAGCTGAGTACGCTAGGGGTGGCGGTCCTGGCCTCCGGGCAGCTTCGGGACAGGGGTGCAGGGAGGAAGTCCCTGCTCGGGGATTGGGGGGGGCAGTCCCGGTCCAGGGGCACGGAACAGGGGGCTGCCGCGCTCCGGGCCGGAGGCTTCCAGCTACGGAGAGACTCAGGAGGTCTCGGGACAGCGAAGTCCCAGGTCGTACAGGATTCGAAGTGCCAGCAGTGGGGTCTCCAGACTGGGGTCTTTCGGGATGCACTTTGCACTGGGCCACCCCCGCCCCCTCCCTTCAACACTTTGGGGTCACTGGGATGGGACCAATCCTTCAGCAGCCAATCAGCGGCCGCACTGGAGCCTGAGCCCTGAGCCGTAAACCAGGTCCGGGGTGGGTGGGGGCGAGGGGTGGGGGCGACTGGTTGGTTGGTTGCTTCCTTCTCTCCTCCTTACCCCCGCATCCCCCACCCCCCTGTCTGCCGTAAAGCGGCTCGCAGATTCGCGACAGTTAGAGGAGGCGTGTCGACCCGGACTGGGATTCGTCTCCGATTGGCCTCACTCACTTCCCTCGGCTTCCCCGCGGAGGCTTCCAAGGCTCCGCCCCTGGCAGAGGGACTCCAAGTGGTTGCTAAGAGACGCTGGGCACCGAGTGGGGTCTGTGCGCATGCGGGAGGAGTGGATTCACGTGTGCATTCCGTGAACTACGGTGGCCCTGAGAGAACCGCTGTGCGCACGGAGGGCGCTGCCGAGGCAGCGGCCTAAGCCGGCTCCCGGACGGGGAACCCGGGGCGGTCGTTGAGCCGAGCGGCGCGGGAGGAGTGTGGACGGCGCACCGAGAGACTGGCGTGGGCGTCGGGGAGGCCTCGGTCTGCGGAGGAGCCTCTTAGCCTGGAGCGCCAAGCCCTGGACCCGAGTGTCGGTTTCTGAGATCCGGTTAGCTACCGGGCTGGGGATGCCTCATTGTCTTTGGAATAGCGGTGCTGGCTCCAGAGCTTTCCCGTGAGGACAGCGATCCTCCAGTTCGCGGATTCCTGTGAGTGAAAGGAACGGGAGAGTGGGGGAAATGCGAGATGGGCATATTAAGATGTGTTTATCAAATGCGTTTTTTCATTTCGCAAGTGCTTGCTGGCCAAGTACTGTTCCAGTCGTGGGGGGAGAACAGTCAGCGTGAGAAATGTAATCCCTTGTGCTTTCATTTTATCAGGAAGACGAATACAGGATGATCAGGGACAGTCTGTACGAAGAAAAGAAAAATAATGGGATGGAATGTGACCAGGATGTGATGGGCTGGTTTAGGTAGTCAGGAAAGGTCTCAGTGACATTTAAGCAACAGTCTGATGTTGTCTCAGACTAAGTCACCCATACACAGACATTTGACTCCCACCAAAATCCTCAAAAACGAGAGCCCTACTTGATTGTATCTGACGGAAGTATTGTATCAACTATGTTATGCAATAAGGTATATTGACATTTTGTGGCAAATGAGGGTCATTTGTTTCTTCTCTACTATTTTCTTCTACACTGTCATTCATTTATTCAGTAATACTTACTTGGTGCCTTCCTCATGAGCCGTCTCCCTTCTTATGCGGGTGAACAGGGCTCAGTTCTGCCCAGGGAAGCTCACAGTCAAGTATGGGGGAAAACCAAACCAGAAAACAATTGAAGAGAATGCAATGAAATAAATACTATGGTATTGATTTAGGGAATGCTTGGCAGGACTTCCTGATCCTGACTTCTATATGTAGAAAGTTATTTGGGTCAGGTAATGGTCTCCAAGTTGAAGGTGGAGGTTGGATGAAAGAAGATTCAGTGTGATGTAGTCAGAGTGGGTTACACAAAGCCTGTGAGTATCTAAAGTGCATAGTTTCCAGGGACCTCAGAGAAAGCCTGGAGCTTAGTTTGTGGCCTCAGAAATAAGGAAAATCCCAGTAGTCAGATCTCAAAGGGCCTGCTAGGCCATGTGTAAAGAGGGTTTGGACTTTATCCCAAGGAAAGCAGACATATTTTCCAGAAGGAAGTGCATGTAGGGTGGTCCAATATACAACCATTTAGGAAGGAATCTGTTATAGTTGTTCAGGATAGAAGTGGTAAATGTATCAGTGATAGTGAAGGTAGAGGAAAGAGGGGCAAAGAAGGATCAAAAGGTGCCCAGGTTTCTAACTTGGATAGCAAGGAAATATGGAAGTCATTTTGAACAGAGGAGTATAGAGAAAAGCAAGTTTGAAGTGGGAAAGAAGGGGTTGTTTGCTGAAGGTACCTACCTGTAAGACCTCCAAGTGGAGCTCTCCAGGAAGAATATACAGACAGTCTGACTTAGGGTGATTCATCTTACAATGGTTTAGCTAACAGTAAGTATCAGTTAAAACTGTACTGAAAATTTTGGATTTTGGTCTTTTCCCAGGCTAGCAATAATACAATCCAATACTGTCATTCAGTGCCAATGGCAGTGAGGTACAGCTCCCAGTCAGACATAGGCTTGCCAGGCTAAAACACCAATACTCTACAGTATACTGCATTGCCAGTGTTTTCTGGATATTGTATTTTGTGTTTTCATATCCCATCAAATCTATAAAACACCCCCTGTGTCTCATGTACCCATACAATCATCGTTTTTTCCCACTTTCAAAAAAGTTCAAAAAATTACATGAGATATTCAGCGCTTTATTATAAAATAGTCTTTGTGTTAGATCATTTTGCCCAACTGCGACAAATGTAAAGGTTCTCAATGGCATTCTTCATGGATATAGAAAAAGCAATTCTCAAGTTCATATTGGAATAACAGAAGACCCAGATTAGCCAAAACATTACTCTGCAGGAAGGAAGAAGTAGGGGCTATCTCAATACCTGACCTGAAATTATACTACAGGGCTGTAGTAGTAAAAACAGCATGGTGTTGGTATCAAAACATAACTGAAGACCAGTGGAATAGAATAAAAGATTCTGAGACAAACCCTATATCTTTAACTATTTGATATTTGATAAAGGGGGCAAAAACATAGTGTGGAAGAAAGATAGCCTATTCAACAAATAGTGTTGGACAAATTGGACAGCCATGTGTAGAGAACTGAAGCTGGATCCTTACCTTTCACCCTGCACAAAAATTAAATCAAAATGGGTCAAAGATGTGGATATTAAGCCAGCAACTTTAAATTTACTAGAAAAAGAAGTAGGGTCAACACTACAGGACAAAGGAGTCGGCGGCGCCTTCCTTAACAAGAATAAATGAATGGGATGCAATTAAACTAAAAATCTTTTGCACAGCTAAAGATTTAGTCAAGAGTTTCGAAGAGAGAACCTACAGAATGGGAGAAAAGCTTTGCCTGCTACACCTCAGACAGAGGGCTAATAACCAGAATATACAAAGAACTAAAAAAACTAAACACCAAATCACAAATAATCCAATCAACAAATGGGCTACAGATCTAACAAGAAACTTCTCAGCAGAGGAAGTCCACAAAGCCCATAAATATATGAGAAAATGCTCTACATCGTTAGCTATAAGGGAAATGCAAATCAATACTTCAGTGAGATTCCACCTCACTCCTGTTAAGAATGGCAAAAATGAAGAATACGAACAACAGATGCTGGAGGGGCTGTGGGAAAAGAGGAACACTGGTGGGACTGCAAACTGGTTCAGCCACTATGGAAAGCAGTGTGGGGACTCCTCAAAAAATTAGGGCTGGAACCACCTTATGACCCAGCTCTCCCACTCCTGGGTATTTTCCCAAAAGAGTTAGAATCAGTATATTATAGAGATATGGTTTCATAAATGTTTATAGCAGCTCACTTTACTATAGCTAGACTATGGCACCAACCCAGATGCCCCTCACTTGACAAATGGATACAGAAATTTTGGTACATTTATACAATGGACTACTACTTGGCCATTAGAGAAGATGATATTACAGCTTTTGAAACCAAATGGATGGAGATGGAAAGAATTATGCTAAGTGAAGTATCCCAATCTCAGAGACTCAAGGGCCAAATGTTTTCTTTCATTTGTGGAAGCTAGAATACATCTGGAAGCAGTATGTTAGATGGCTAAGCTAATAATAACCTCAAATTGTATGAATTTGTACGCAAACCGGGATGATTGCCTAGGATATCTGGAGGCGTAGGGTGGGGAGAGGGATTAGGAAGGATATCTAGGAGAGTGGAGGGTGGGAATATGGGGGAATCATTTCAGAAGGAGATCTCTGACCTCCACAAAATATCCATTTAACTCAGGGGTTGTTCTGGGGGGAAACAGAATCACAGGGAACCCAAGGCAGGCATCTATGATATAGTATCAGCCTTGGATAACTATGTATATATACATTTGTTCTTGATTGTTTGACAATGTTTCATCCTCAATTGTAACTCCATATTCATTTAATTTAAAAAAATGTAAGGGTTCTTAGCATGTTTAAAATAAGCTGGGCTAAGCTATGATGTAGAAAAAAACCTATGATGTCAGTAGGTTGGATATATTAAATGCACTTTCGACTTACGATAGGTTTATCAGGGTATAGCACCTTTGTAAGTCAAGGAGTATCTGCAGAGTGCTCAAAAAAACATCTACCCTAACTGTGGAGGTAATGATTAAAGACACTGAAAATCCATGAAATTGTTCTAAGTATAGAGAGGACTGAACACTTACAGATCCCCACATTTAAGAGATTAAGTACAGAAAGAGGAGCAAGCAAGGATGACTGAGTAGGACCTTCCGGGGAGGAAGGAGTTCAAAGAGAGATTGACTATCAAGGGTTAATGAATATTTAGAAAAAGGCAGACCTTTTTTTTTTGGTGGGAAAACTGCACAATTATCCATATGAATATAAGCTTATTTTTCCTGTAAGGAATTTGTCCTTTTGACCAGGAATCCCACCAATGATAATATGAATGGAAAAAACATTAGTAGGGAAAGGAGAGTAAAATGGTGTGTTTTAAAGTCTGAAACCCCACACACAGTTGAGAAGGCACTTGAACATTAGGGATTAATGACTAAATTAATATGCATATCCAGTGAGCCCAAAAGATTTCTTTCCCTTGTTCTGTGTAGGGCTTTTCAGAAAATACAGATTCTTCGAACATCTTTATTATCCATTTGCTTGAATTAGAAAATGTAAAAGTTTGGTTCAGTAAGAGCCAGGTTGCAAACCATACAAGAAATTTTTCATCATTTCTGGTTGCTTCTTGAAACCAAATCCCGTTAGTTATATAGTTGTATATTCAAAAAAATAAATACCAAACTCTGCAAGCAGTTCCAAAAGAGAGATTTCAACAAGAGTCTAGGACAGTGATATTTCATTTAAAAAGAGGTAACTCTTTGTAACAAACAAACAAAAAAACACTTTGATGGATACCTCTTTGATGGATACAACTTCCAATTTTTAATTAGCTTTATTTTTAATCTCATTACACTTCTCCTCAGTCATTTCAAATTCAAATCTCTTAAATTTCCCTTTCTCAAAATAAACAGCTGAAATATAATTAGAAACCATTATAATTCTAGGAAAAATTGGAATAACATTGGTAATTAAATAGTATCAAATCTTAGTAGCTATTAATCTTTTAATTCTATCATGATTTCTTCATGATTTATTACAAAAGCAAAACAGCATCCCAGGAAGTTTGAAAAACATTTAGAATACCTCACCTTTAATCCAGCTACCACCTTGTTTGTTTGTTTACTTCTTTGTTGGGACAGTCTTGCTATGTGCCAACCTCAAACTTGGGATCCTCCTGCCTCAGTCTCCTGTGCAACTAGACTTCCTGTTTTTTGTACTTTATTTTTGGTTTTAACTATATTATAGAAAGCTGCAGCAATACTTGGACTATGAATTTCTAGACTTAATCTGTTCATTCTGCCTAAAGTAAATCCTGAGGTTTCCTTCCTGGGAGACTTGATCTCTCTATACCATGTCTCTAGTACTCTTCAGCTTATGGAATTTCATGGTTTCAAGACACTGTCCAGTGATTTTAAAATTGTCTTAGCAGTATTATGCCAATGTAAAAAAAAAGAGAGAAAATAGATTAAAGATGGTCTTTTTAGTATTGTTAAAAGAACTGTATAAGAAAGAGGTCATTGTTGTGGACTGTGCTTCTACACTAGGCCCTGTAACAGACCAGACCAAACTAGAATGGAGTCACTTGTGCTAGATGACAGTAATCTAACTGAACTTTGAAAAACAGGACATGCCCAGCAACAAATCAGAAGGGGCCCTGTGTTTTTGAGCCAGCATAATAAGGATGTGCCCCTTTGTTTTTAACTTAATAAAGAAAATAACTTTGAAATGACCAATCCAGGTTTTTTTCTCTCCTTTTATTTTCTGCCAATAAAACTGCTCAGCTGTTCAGCTCATTGGAACCCCTTTTCTAAATCTTTAGATGAGATGCATCCCATTAATTAAAAAAAAAAAAAACCACCTGTTACAGCAAGACATGGTAGCACATACCTGTAATCCCAGTTACTAGGGTAGCTAAGGTAGGAGGTTTGCAAGTTCAAGGCCAGCCTGAGCAACTAAGCAAAACACTGTACCAAAATAAAAAAAGACTGGGGTTGTAGCTCAGTGGTTAAGTCCTTGCCTAGCATGCACAGGGCCCTGAGTTCAATCCCTAGTACCACAAACAAACAAATAAAAACGCATATTAGATCTTTAAACTAAATTTCTTGACATTTTGTTTTTTAAGAGCTCAAATGTAATTTATAAGTTCAGATTTATAATGTACTAATTATAAAATCAGGCAGTTTCAAACTTCAAAAAGGAAAGAGAAAGAGGTGTGTAAATATGTAAATGATTATGGAGAACATATTGTCTTATAGCAGCCACATTGCCCATGCAGTTTAGATGTTCGAATATTTGCTAAATACTGCTTCATCTGAAAGATGAGGCCTCTTGATGAGGGGCCTCGTCACTGAATTGTTTCCTTATTGTCATCTCGTCCATATTTTTGGCCATTTGTTTTTTTCACCTAAAGTCCTGTTGGGTGATGAATGTAGCTCAGTGGTAGAGCACCTGCCCAGCATGCTCAAAGCTCTGGGTTCAATTCCCCATAAAATCTTGTGTTAAAGTTACAATTTTTCAAATGGTGGAGAGGTATTATTATGTCATAGCCAGGGAACATCATATTGTGAGACTCTTATAGCATGTGCTACTAGATAATCCTGAATTGCCTTATTGAATTGTATGAGTAAATTTTTAAATTACAACTTTTTATTGATTTTAGATAGCAGAGGTTTTGGAGTTTGTTTTGTTTTGTTTTGCATCTGGTACTACAGATCCAATCAGGGCCTCACGTATGCAGAGATTATTTGTTTCATTTGTGAGGTGCTGGGAATCAAACCCAGGCCCCACATATGCTAGGCAAGAACTCTACCACCGAGTTACACACCTAGCCCTAGATTGCAGAGTACTTTTAATAAGTTAATATCAGTTAGGTTTTAATGGACATCATTTCCCATTGACTTAGGTAGTATGAAATTCACAAGAATGGAAGCACTAATTTTACTGCATATAAATGAAGAAATTCAGGATATTTATGAAGTTTAATTCATAAAACCCTTATTCAGTGAGATTTAAGTTTATTCCTTGAGTTGGAAACAATTATTATTGGAAAAATGCCCAAACCCCAATGCACCAATTCTGATTTAATTGGTCTCTGGAGAGTCCAGGGCTCAAGGATTTTTCCTAGTTCCAGTGATTTCAGTGTATGATCACAGTCAAGGACCACCACCCAGGATGCTACATTGAAGCACTAGTTAGTAGAGAGAGTGAGTGGTTTATGCTCTGGTTGACAGTAAATGCCATTCTTGGATCATTAGGGGACCTGACCTAATGAAACTCTCAGACACATGTAGTAAATTGGCATCCCATCATCTGTCTTGGAGCCTACCTTAGGTCAGCTGTACCTGGCAGGAAACAGGGATGGGGCTGGGTAGAGAAATTCTATTATAGACCTTGGTACCATTGTCCTGGCATAAAGGGTGCTGAAAGGAAGATAATGAATGGCTTTTTTGGTGAGTTCCACGTTGCTCTTGTCCTGGTAATTTCAGGACTTTTTTTCTTCAAAGATAGTTGGGTTTTTTAATATGAATTTTATTTAGTTTTTCACATGGCTTTCATTGCTCTGACACTTAATTGTGTACATGGTGCTGGGGTACAAACCCATGTCCTCACACATGCCAAGCAAATGCTGTAACTGCGAAGCCATTGCTCTAGCCCCTCAAGGGTAGTTTTAATTGGCACTTTACCACAACCATTTTAAGATGTGATGTCATTGTGTACCTCTTCTATTGAGCACATTGTCAGGTACACGATATGGTAGAGACTTAATAAGATCAGCAATTAATTCAAGTTATGGATACTACTATATACTGTCTTTATAATTTTTTCTTTGGAATTTTTATTGAAATTTAAAATTACATGATATTGGGGGCCAGGATGTAGCTCAATGGTACATTACTTGCCTATCATGTGAAGACCCTGAGTTCACCCCCCTTCATGAGAGAGAGAGAGAGAGAGAGAGAGAGA
>PVKS010002720.1:0-50903 GCA_004027875.1 Aplodontia rufa | reverse complement strand
TAGGTGGTTTTCACCATATAAGCCATGTATTTTAAGTGTGTACTACTTCGTTAAGGAAGCCTTTTCTTTTTACTGAACAGCAGTTCAGTAAAACTGAGTTGTGTCACATCTGTAGACATTCGCTAAATCCTACCTGCCACTGGTGGCAGATTTGGGGATGTAGAAGAAGAGTGCAGAGAGAGGACAGAGCGTAGACTGGTAAAGGGAATGAGCAAAGAAAACCTTTCAATGAAAGATTTCATTCTGAAGGACCACTTAAAACAATCATATTTTAGCAGCTAAGAGTAGAAAAGGTGCATTTTTAAAATATTGATACTCTGGAGGGTTTCCATTTTTTTAAATACTTAAGACTCATACAATATGATATAAACCTAAGGAACTCAGATTCTCATCAGAAAAATTGAGTAGGTTGATGATTGATTCTCAAATTGTAGTCCCTGGTCCGTTTCTTGGGCCCTCCCCAGACCCACAAAAATCAGAATCTCATGGGGTGCTCCAAGCCATCTGTGTTCTAACAAGCCTTCCAGGGAATTCTGATGCTAGAATTTAATTGGTCTAGATTGTCTCTAGAATTTCTTCTGGCAATGAAGTATGATTGTTTTGTTCTGTTGGTAGGTGTGTTGTTTTTGTGGTGCTAGGGAGTGAACCCAGTGCTTGGTGCATGCGAGGCACTCTATCACTAAGCTACAACCCCAGCCCAAAGCTCTGATTCTAATGTCCGGTGTCAATTTGTGCTGTGTTGGAAAAAAAGTTAACTTTTGAAGTGGTCAAATAATAGAGATACCTGGGAAAGATACCTATGGAGATTTTCTAATGATCAAGTTTATGTTAAATGTTTCAATCCCTCTGTTATTCCATGCTTCTAAAAACAAAACTATTTCATTACTTATCTAAAACTAATACCAGTTGCTTATGAATCTACCCAGCAGCTCTGCATTTTGCTGATACCTACATCTGCCCAATTAAAGGTGAACTAGGATGAGCAGTCAGGTCGTCATGTGGTTCAGATGACTGATTTCTTGCTTTTGCATTGTTTCCCATCTTTTAGTTCTCGTCCTACCTGCTTTACAGAAGCCCCATATGTGTTTGTTGGTGCTTACTGAATTCCTTATCAAAAATCTGGTAGCCTATACTCCTTATAAAACAGGGAAAGAACAGGCTGTCTTTCTCAAAATAAACCTGTTGATAATTTTTTACAAATACCTTTATACCACACATAGAAATGCAAAGGAAGCATAGGTACGTCCCGGGTAGACACTACAGGAACACTTGGAATTCATTTGACCTTCCCACACCCTTTGAACTGAGTACCATTATTATGCCCTTTAAATTCAGAAGGAGACCGAGGGCTGACAGGGTAATTTTATCCCCATGGTGACTCTAATGTGGTGAAGCCATTTGACTCCCAAATTCCAGGTATTTATTGGCTATAACACTTTAACAGAAAACCACTTTTATCTATAACTGGATTGCCAGCCTTTATCTTCATACTAAAAAATAAATAAAATTCCTATCAGGAATCCCAGGACAAAAGTTTAATTGGAGGACAATTTATAAACACTTGAGTTTGAGAGTTCTGGGCTGGAGTTGTAGCTCTGTGGTAGAGCACTTGCCTAGCATGTGCAAGGCCCTGGGTTTGATCCCCCAAACTAAAAATAAAACAACCCATCCTAGTATCTCAGCAATAATTTGGGAACTTGTTAAAAATATAAATTATTGGACCTCTTCCCAGACCTACCATACCTAAAACCCCTTAGGTTGGGTCCTACAGTCTGTTTTACAAGTGATTCTGCTGTAGACCAACGTTTGAGCACCATTGTTTTAAGAAGGGGTAGTGCTGCAACACCAGGCTAGATCTAGGGCTGCTTGCCTTTATTAGGCCTAAGGGTAAGGAGAACCTCAGTTCCTGGTAGTTGAGAGAGTGGCCTTCCTTCCCTCCAGCCCTGCAAATCTCCTGATGGAGTCTTTTGGGGCACTGAGAAAGGTGAAGAGTGACTCTAGCCAGGCAAGAGGAAGATACACAGCACATGCTGTTTGGAAGATGTCCGCCTCCTTTCTTTTGATAGCAGAGGGAGGTGCTCTTGAAGAGCCAGACCAGTCCTATTTAACTTTTTCTGGCAAAGTTAATGCTGTGTTGATGGGGGAGGGAACCAGAATCCCAGAAGAGGCTTTTGTTTAGAGTGCCTTAACTCCTGCTTCAAGTGTCTTAGCATTTGGGTTAAGTAGCCTCTCAGACTTGATTAGATTTGAACTGATTGTTGAACTATGCTGAAGCCCAGCATTGAATCTATTAGCCAACTGTAGTAGCCAGCTTATAAGAAAGTTCTTTACTTTTAGTATTAGTGACCATGAAAATACATGTTTTTGTTTTCTGAATTTAAAGATAACTATTCCTAAAAGAAGTAGTTATGCGTTTTTTCCCAACATAGAAAGGATTAAATTACTAGCAGCTTATTCTTTGACAGTTTAAAAATTGTGATGAGAGTATTTTCTAATGAATAGACATAGAAACTTTATGTAGAAATATTTTTAAGAAACTATTTCTTAGCTGCCATTCTGTTTAATTTTGTATCCATATATTTTCAAATTCAAAATACTGATGTGTTTTCAAAGACATTTTAATGGATGTTTATAAAACCCTCTCCACATTAATGCTAGGAATCAAAGGACTGATGTGTATAGTTAAAGATATTGGTTTTTTAAAATTAAACTTTGCTTTCAGATAATCACATGTTCACAAATGGTTGCTAAGATATAATAACACGCTGGGTGTGATGGTGCATTCCCATAATCCCAGTGGTTTGGGAGGCTGAGGCAAGAAGACTACAAGTTCAAAGCCAGCCTTGGCCATTTAGTGAGGCTCAAAACAACTTAGACCCTATCTCAAAATAAAAATAGGAAAGGTCTGAGGATGTGGCTCAGTGGGTAAGTGTCCATGGGGTTAGTCCCTGGTACAGAGAGAGAGAGAGAGAAAGAATGAAAGAAAAGTATAGAAAGATACTATGTAGCCTTTACCTAGTTTCCCTCATGACAGTATGTATTTTGCTAAACTATAGCACAATGTCACAGCCAGGATTTTTTTTTTTTTTTGAGATGCTGGGGATTGAATTTAGGCTCTCATACGTTAGGCAAGTGCTCTACCACTAAGCTGTATTCCTAGCACAGCCGATCTTGACACCAAAACAATCCAAAAATCTTATTCAGACTTCTCATTTTACTTATATTTGTTTATTTGAATGTGCGCTTAGTTCTGTGCAATTGTATCATCTGTGTAGGTTAGTCTGTCCCCTACTAGTTCATCACCACAAGGATTCCTATTACCCTTTAGAACCCTACCCAGTGAGGGAGAGGAGGCCTCCATACCAGCTGGCAGCCACTCATCTGTTCTTCATTCCTTACTTTATCAATCAAAAATAGAATCATGCAAACTGCAGCCTTCTGAGTTTGACTCTGCCCCAAACCTAATTCCTTTGAGAACCATCTTAAGTTCTTGCATATATTAATAGTTCTTTCCTTCTTGTTGCCGAGAGGTATTCCATGGTATGAATGCATCACAATTTATTTAACCATATGCCCAGTAAAGGACATCATTTAGCTTTTAAGAAACTGCCACACTGTTTTCCAGATACCTGTATCATTTTATATTTCCACGAGCCTCAAAAGAGGGATCCAGTTTCTCTACATTCTTACGAGCATTTAGTGTCACTGATTTTTTTTTAAGAGAGAGGACAGTGAGAAAGAGAGAGAGAGAGAACCAGTTTTTATTTAGTTTTTCACATGACTTTTGTTGTTCCAACACCTAGTTGTGTCCGTGGGTGCTGGGGTTTGAACCTGTGCACTCGCATATGCCAGCCAAACATCATAACCGCTCCAGCCTCAGTGTTACTGATTTTTATTCTAGCTGTTTGGCAGTGGCATTCACTGTAGTTTTAATTTGCATTTCCCTAATGGCTAATGTGGTTGAGCATCTTTTCATGTGTTTATTTGCCGTCTCTATATCCTCTTCAGTGAAATGTCTGTTCATATCACTTACCCATTTTATAATTAAATTATTTTTAATGTTGAGTTTCAAGAGTTCATATTAGGTACTCTTTGTCAGATACATGGCTTGTATATACTTTTTCTGTCTATAGCTTGTCTTTTCATTCTCTTAATAGGATGCTTCATAGTGCAAATGATTCTAATTTTGTTGAAGTCATGTTTAACAATTTTTACTTTTATGAATTGTGTGTTTGGGGTAAAAGCTTTGCTTAACCTTATATCCCTAGGATTTTATCCTATTTTTTCTAAAAGTCTAAATTCAAGTTTTACGTTCATTTTGAGTTCATTTTGTAAAAGACTAAAATTATGTTAATTGTAATAAAATCACAGTCTCAGTCACTTATATTCATGTACCTTTAAGCTATTGGTGACCTAACATCAAAGTAGGATCATTGCAGCTTTTCATGAGGAGCTGCTAGGTTTGGTGTAGCTACTAAAATTTAATATAAAAATTCAATCAACTTTGTCTGATTAACATTCCAGCCTTGGGTGACTGAATATTTTTGAGAAAAATCTTGGTTTGCATTGATAAGTTACATATTAATTGATCTTGAAAATGATTCTGGGGATTGGTATTCTGTTTTATGTTATGATGGGAGATCAGATGGTCAAAGATTAGGCTGTATGAGTTGCTCCTTACATTTAGGAAATTTTTCTGAGGTCTTCTGTTCACCTGTAATTCTGGGCTTTAGGGCACCAGAGGAGATTTGGGGAACTACACTTGTCTTGATATCCTCTTAGGCCACCAGAAGTGGGAGTCTGCTCTTTCCTGCCGAGATGCGTGTTCTGTGGACACCGAGAGACATGCTGCTTGTACACTTGTCCTGATTCGACCTCTCTAGTTCTTTACTCCCTTTCCAGGCTAGACAAACCTCTCTTTTGTTTACTATGTGTGAACAGCTTCAAAGCTGTGCAGTATCCCCAGTGGCCTTCTGCTTTGTTCTTGTCTCTTACAAGCTTGGTGTCTGAAGGGTACACATTTCTCCAGGCCAAGATGGTAACACAGCTTGCCATGTGCCAACCTCAGAGCAGCCACTTCAGGAAAAAAAATGGTCAGTTCATCCCTCTAGTGTGGTTTTTCAATTTTTGTCCTTTCATTTAACACCACAATTTTTAAGAAGAAAAAACTGCGGCTTTCCATTTTTAACAGGCTACCCACTTTTATTTTCAGTGCAGATTTCTTTGGCCAGCATAAATATTTTAAGAGCCAGGATAATTAACAAAGGTTTGTGTTCGGTTTTGTCCCAACAGAAGCAGCCTAGCAACTGGTCATCATTCATTTGTCCTCAGCCTGGCCCTGAGGCTTTTGTGACCCAATCATTTCTGTCTGTTTATAGAGTCCATTTGAATCTGGGTTGGTTGTTTGTTTTGTGGTACTGGGAATTGAACCCAGGGGTACTTTGCCACTGAGCTATACATCCATAGTCCCCTCTCTTTTCACTTTATTTTGAAACTTGCTACCATACCTGCCTTAAATCTGTATTTTTTAAATTTAATGTTTCCAGCTTTTCAGTCCAGTGTCTTTCTGACAGACACAGGGTTCCGCCATGATAGAGCACAGGTCATTTTCCCCCTGAAATACTTATTTGCTGACATTCACTTTAGTTTATATTCCAGAAAGATTGAACCTTATAAAACTGCCCTTTTTGCTCATAGAAATGATCAAATAACAAGTTCATTCTCATTTGTGGTAAAATTTAAGGACCCATAGAAATATCATTAGAAATATTTTTGTTGCTGTAGGATTGAAATAAAAATAGTTACATTTTGTTGCTAAAATTTTAATAATTGTTGAGCATTTGATATTAGTTGAAGCCTAAAAGATTCCACTTTAAAACCACAGTAGTTTTACTGAGAAGAAATGTTGTTGTTATAACTGCAATATAAAGAAAAATAAGTATGATGAAATCATACTTTGAAATAGAATATGAAAACCAATTTCTGATGTGTAAGTGACAAAATACGGCAAACAGTTGAGGTGATGATTTTATTCAGGCTGTTGTAACTGGGAAAATTTTCTCTAGTGGAATACCTCTCAAAGAGGAGGGAGAAAAGGGAAGATTTTATAGAACAAAGGAAGCAGTGTACACTGTAATCCTAATATGTAGGAGTCTAAGGCAGGAGGATCGCAAGTTTGAGGGCAGCCTTAGACCCTCACCTCAAATAAGAAAAACTAAGGAGTTGGGCTGGAGTGGTGGCTCAGCAGTTATAGCACTTGTGCGGCATACACAAGGATGTGGGTTCAAACCCCAGTGCCATGTATACAACTAAGTAGAAGAAAAACAAAAACTAGATAAAAAAATAAAGTTGATTTTTTTTCTCTCTCTTTCTCTGTCCCCTCCCACTTAAAGAGAAATACATAAGGAGTCATGGGGGGAGGATAGAGATAGGTCCTATCTGGGAATCCTTTTTGGTTGGCTTCTTCATAGAGTACAAAAGGGCATAGCACTTCTTAACTATAGCTGCTTTCTGGGAGCACAGTGCTCTGATAAAATTTAACACTGTCACATGGAACAAAGCTACCATCATTTATGTTAATCAATCATGTTGGATGTATACTGCAACTTAAAAATAGGATTCAGGGAAAACTTACCAAACTTACTTGTTCATAATTTTAAAATCTACAGGTTTCTTGCATTTTCCTTTGTACTGGAGGGCTGAAACAGGGCAATGTTGTCTGGTGGGGTTGTCAGCAGTTGAAACGCGTCAGAAGCTAAATAGGAGGAAGCAGCCAGTGGAGAGTGGCTGAAGACCACAGGTAGGCTGGTGGGCCACACTGTGGAAGTGAGGCCCAGTATAAGTGGTCACCTTCAAAGCCTCCTCCTCTGAAAAAGGAGGTTAAAGATGGGACTAGCATTTGCACACAGATCCAAATGGAGAAGGGAGGGATTTTTTTTTAAGGGTAAGTTTTAAGAGGACAGAATCATGACCTGTATAAAATGAACACTTATCAGAGATTTAACCTGATTCATTAATTCTGAGGGAACCAAGCAGATATCACAACCCATTTCAGAAAGAAGTAAGAGAACCATGAGTTTATATGGAGTGAAGGAATATTAAAATGTTTAGAAGTGGAAGCAAAACCTTTTCCACTGGGGGAAGGGTTGCCCCTCCTCCAGACAATTTGCTTGCCTGTGGGAAAGAATTATTTGCATTGGTGTCATTTTTCTACAGTTAAGAGATGTAAAATAGCTTAAAGGCAATGAAAGAAGCAGAGCCCCGCATAGGATCAGGTCCTTCCCAGAAGCACCAGTATTCCATTAAAAAGATATTCAGTAATTTTTTGCTTATGCCAAAGTCTTTACACTGCATACTTCCTCTGATATTGATCTATCAGTCGATTGCCCATATTTTGTGCGTTAGTGGTCCTATCTGGCCCTAAATGTCCGTCCTTTTCCCCCTGCCCTTCCTCTCCATCATGTCAGAGGAGTCCTGGACAACTGAAATGTCTGAATTTGCATCCAGCTACAAATACAATTTGCTTGTGTTTGGATTGCTTTTGCTTCGTATTTTATCTTTTTCTTGAGATGGCATTTTAAAAAATTAATTTAGTGATATCAGTGATAACCAGAGATTCTTGCTATAATGTAATTCTAAGTTGGAACTTAACCAGCAATAGCTATAATATAGTTTGGCCATATAGCAGTCTGACTTCAGATTTTAATCTGTAAATTGGAGTTGAAAGTTAATGAAATTGAGTTACTCCAGTGGTTCTGAAATGGGCCAGTTATGTCCCCAAGGGACATTTGACAATGTCTATAGACATTTTTCATTGTCAGAATCTGGTGGGTGAGAGTGGGAGTGCTTCGGAATGTACAGAGTAGAGGTTAGGAATGTTGCTTAACATCCTACAGAGCCCAAGACAGCTCTTGACTACAAAGTAATCTAGCTGCAATATTAGCAGTGTCAAACTTGAGAAACTCTGGCAGCCATTGAGCAGTGTTAGAGGAAGCTGACACTTCTGCTGTGATAAAATTACCCTCAATTTTATGCCATTAAATCTATATGGAAAGCATATATATACACACATTTCATTATTATAGTCTTAATGTTCTTTTTATGAGTGACCATGTTAGAAATTTAGCAACCAACATTACCCTCACTTAAGACTTAGTGGTTAAGTAGAAGCAGTTGTCTTTTTCTTGTAATGTGTATATAACACTCATAATTTTAAACTTACTTTTCCTATTTTAGGCTTCAGTGAAGAAACATTATAGAGATTGATCACATTTCTAGGATACCAATATTTACAACTGGAGTTGTCAGCCATCTTAAAGATCGTGTTGAAATCAAAATGAAAGCCTTCTATGAAGTTTTAGAACAGTTATACAAGGAAGTACTTTTTGGAGCCACACTTGAAAACGACAGCCATGATTACATTTTTTATCTCAACCCAGGACTTTCAGATCAAGATTTCATTGCATCCAGCTTCTTGGAATGGCCAAACACCAGTGGTGGTCCAGGCCAGCATCCGCTGTCCTCCGTCAAGGTGACTACCGTTCCTGAAGGACCTGTGTGTGTGAAAAGACACTCTCAGATGAGCTGTGCCCGAGAGGTGAGGCTCCTTCAGTTAACCGTGATCAGAGTGATGGTAACCAGGATATTATCTGCCGAAACTGAGATCCATGCAAAAGAGAAATACAGAGATATAATTAAAATTCTTTTGCAGTCAACTGAAGTTGATTCTAAATTGGTAAGCCATTTCTTATCATTTTTGAAGATCTAGGTATTTAAAGTTTTTAAAGCATTCAGCAGTAGCGGTTGCATGTATTTGTTTTGCTATAGATCTGCATGTTCCAAAATTCAGACAGATTGATGTCTCACATGGCTGCAAAGTGCCTTGCATTGCTTCTATATTTCCAATTGAGAGAAAAGGTAAGCTAAGTAATTGAATTATGTTATCATTTCTTTTTTTAGTATATTTTTTGGGAGGTGGGGGATGAGGACCAAACTCAGGGCTCAGGGCCTTGTGCGTGCTAGGCAAGTGCTCTGCCACTAAGCTAAATCCCAACCCCCTCTTATTATATCTTTAAGGTTGTTTTTTGGCACTTAATTTTACCCCTTTGGGTATTTGAATTAATAAAATATTTGCTCATGTAATAACGTGTAAGTCCACAAATATCTAAGAATGTAATAATGTGAAGGTGGCTTAAATCAAGGATTAGAGTCTTAAATACATTATAAATCATAATAAATCAGATCCTTAACCCCAAGAGGTGGGCTTCATATCAGAGCTCATAACTTGCTTCACATTCTCAAGGAAGTAGGTTAGACTCCTCTCCACAAAAAAAGGTTTAAGCACCTTTGCTTGAGACCAAACCCATTTTCACAGGTTTAATATAAATAAATTTTGAGAATGGTCCTCAGCATAATGGAAAAACAGTATGAACAAATTCAGAATAGGTTATTCTCTTTATCTGTAAATTAATTAGTAAACAATTCTAAGCATCTACTTACTGACTTCTTTCAGCTATAAGGACTTGTTTCTGAAAAATAAAAATTTTTTCTGATTATAAAATGATATTATTAGTAGCAGAAAATTTGGAAGATGGGACAAAGTATAAACAACAACGTAAAAGCTACACATCATTCTACCACCTAGAAATAAGATTGCTAATATTGACATGTTTCCTTTGGATCCTGGTATGTTGAATTCTTCACCTAAAGAATATTAGGATATTTTACTCCCTTCTTGTTTAACCAAGGCAAACAAGTAAGCAATGTTGTATAGAGTTGTATTGTATATAATAGGTAATTTGTGATATGAAGAAAATACTGAATCATTACTATATTATTTCTTCCTTATAGATAACATTAAGTGGTTCCTGGATTGCTTTTTGCCAAAAAATTCTTTCTAAATATTTTGAGAGTGATGAAACAATACATTGTCTCTGGACTCTTACAGTGGTAATTAAAGAAATCCTTAAAGATACGTGTTCAGAAAAAACAGGTACACATTTCATTACCCATAAACAATCATTATCTAACTTTTAGGAACATATTTGAATCAAGAATAAAACTTACGGGGCTGTAGCGGTGGCTCAGCGGTTATAGCGCTTGCCTGGCATGTGCAGGTATGCGAGTTCAAATCCCACCACCGTGTACGCAACGAAGTCTCAGAGCAGCGAAAGCCATGTGAAAAACTAAATAAAAATTGATTCTCTCTGTCTCTCTCTCACACTGTCCCTTCTTTCTAAAAAAAAAAAAAAAAGAATAAAACTTATTTTATTTCTGATCAGTCTTGAAGTATGAAAAACAAAAAAATCTCCCCTTATTTTACATGTGTGTGCGCTCACTGTGCACATGCCCTGGAGATCAAATCCAGGCCCTCCTACATGTTAGGCAAGCACTCTGAAAGTACTCTACATCCCCAGCCCAAGGATAACTTAAAAAAAAAAAAAACTAAGCAAAAGAAGTGTTTAGTTCTTATTCAATCCTTGTGTAGTCGGTTGCTATTGGAATTTGTAAAGTGAATGTTGACCATGGTTATTAGCTGTTAATCTCTGTCCTCATTTATTCATGCTATAGGTAAACTTTCCAAACCAATCTTTTCTCTTATGAAGTGGGTTTATGAAAATTGAGTTGTAAAATTGCAATTTAAGAAGCTTTTATTTTCTCTGTTGTTTATAATTACTGTTTTTATAATTGCAGAAATTTTAAAGCAGTTCCTGACTTCTTTTGATGCTACTTTTGAAGTATTCTACAATTCCTTATTTTCTCAACATTTTGAAAACTATCAGAATCCTAAAATAACAAACAGCTTGGTTTGTTTCCTGGAATTGCTTGAACTTCTTATAACCTCCAGAATCTACCTGAAATTACATTGCAGGAGCCAGAGAATTTTATTTTTGAAACCTTCTTGTGTGCTAAATGTTCTTACCTGGCCCATTCAGGCTTTTGTGAAAAGGAAGTTGATCATATTCATCAAAAAGTGCCTTCTCTGCAAAGTGGGCGAAGATCTCTGTCATGGCTCTGTACCTGCTGAGATATCACAAGACCATCACTTAGACGCAGACATATTGGCTCTAGCTAATGCTGTTTTGCACGCTGTGCATCTGGGATTGTTAAAGACGTTGTCTGTTCACAGAAAGCCTTCCTGCTTTGGAGGTGATGAAGTTCAGCCTGGACATGTACATCTCTCTGGTTCAGATCATGTGATCCTTAGAGCAGCAAGCTTAATTACAATGAAATCCTTAGAAATCAAATTTCAAAATGGTTCCTCAGCAAATGAAATGAAAGGTAATTCTCCAAACTCCTTTTTTATGCAAAGTAATGTATAATTATGAACTTAAATAAAATAATCCATAATTATCAAATCTCAGGACTAGTATAAATTCCACTATTTTAAGTTTCCCCCACAAAAGAAAGAGAACTGGAATAATCTTAAGGAACATGCAAGCAGTTTATGGACTAACTGAACGTGTATATCATAGTAAATGACTTAGGTCAAAAAAAGTCACTCTAGTAACCTCATAGTAAATGATAGAAATCAACTCATATTCAAATATTTATATTTTTTATATCACATTCTTTTTAAGAGAAAGGGAGAAAATGAGAGAGAAAGAGATAATCAATTTTATTTATTTTTCCATCTGGCCTTTGTTTCTCAGACACTTAGTTGTGTATGTGGTGCTGGGGTTTGAATCTGGGTCCTTGCGCATGCTGAGTACTCTAACCACTGAGCAACCACTCCAGCCCCTATATTATCATTCATAAAAGTAGTATGGATGCTTATGTGGATGCTGATAATTAGAAATTGAATTAAAACTAATTTGTGAGAGGTATATTGATGAAGAAATTGTTGTGTATAATTTCCAAGATGATAAATCAAGTTGTTCAAAAAAGCCATTTAAGTATGATTTTCATGTAGGTGTTGGGGAGGGCATATCCTCTATTTCACTTGAGAAAAATGAATGGTAAATGTCTACCAGGCAGCATACTATTTCAGTGAAAAGCATTAATTGTAAGCAGTGACTTTCCCAAACTGCTTTGGATATCATTGAACTGTTAATAACCATTTATTAGTTTTAATTTTGTGTAGTTACAATTTGGAACACCAGGTGGCATCTGTTATATCATTCAGAGTTTTAAAATTCCCAAGAACCCTATTGATATTTTTTGCTTAATATTAGGACTTTCTTTTCATGCTCTAAATAAAAAATATATGCATATATATTTTCCTGTTATTTTAAAGGCAAACCTTTAGCTTGATTGTATTGTCTGTAGTGACAAAACAACTGTGGTATCCAATGAAAATACCTTGTCTAATCATTTATTTACATGCTTTTATCAAGAGATCACCATGTAACTTTTTTCTCAGCTGTATTATAAGTAGTTATTTGACAGTTGTGCCAAATAGATATCTGGATGTACGTTTTAAATGCCTGCTTTCTAAGTCACTTTTTTTCTCTGAGCCTCAGTTTCCTCATTTGAAAGATAGAGGTAATCCTTAAATTCCATGACTTTCAGAAGGTGTGGATTATGATCCTGTACTTTAAGGTACTTTGGACACTAGATATTTGCATATAGTAAGATATTATTAATGTATTCATAAGCTGTTGCCTACACTTTGATATCTGCATTTTCTGAAGTTGACTTACAGAGGTTCATGTCTGAGTTACTGACCTTCTTAAAGCCTCACCTTCAGCCCTCGCTGCAATTACACAATCCATGTGAATGGCTATCCAGGGTCTTCATAGAACAAGACGATGACATGCTGGAAGCTGCCAAGGCATCAGTGGGCATCTACCTGAGGTTGACCAGGTTAGTGTAGTTTAATGTAAGTATTGAACTATCTGCAAGCCAAAGAGACAGGAAACATTTCAGAAAAAGTGCTGAGTGTATACCTTCCATCTTTGGGGGGTGGATCTTGTGGTTTCCTTCTAAGTTCCAGTTACTTTCTTTAATCTTGGCTACACACAAACAAGATGACATTTGTGTTATTACACAAACTTTGCAGGCTATGGGGAATTAGAACTAGACTGGAATCTGAAAATCTGGGTTCCTGTGTAGACTGCCCCTCTTCCTCAACTGTGTGGTTAGAGGTAAACTAGTACCTTTCTGTGAATCTCAGTTGATGGGTAAGAGCATTTGCACCTCTGAGACTTACTTTCTGTATTAAAATTTTGTATGATGATTTTTTGCCTTTGTAAAAAGAAGCACTAACATAAATAGGCACAGCTGTACATTTTCACTATAATCTATAGCCACATTTTGATTGATACCTTCTTGAGGCAAATATGTGAAATTGGTTGTGAAGTTCTGTTCCTCGTGACATTTCATACCAATTCTGTTTCTGTTTTATTAAAATAACTGCACTTTCTGCAATATCTTCTTGTGGCAAATATCTGCAGTTGCTTATGAAGTTAATAACTGGTGACCTTTTCCACTATTTCTGCTCTGCTTTATTAAAACTCTAAAGTATTTACTTTATTTCCATTTTGTCTTGGCCTGGGAGAAAGGGATTTCTCACTAATGATCAGCGGTGTAGCATTGTGCTGCCAGCACTCGCTGTGTTATGACACTGCTGCCAGTGGCTGCTTTCAGACCAAGTGTTTGAGGCCAATTTTCAAAAGGTTCTAATCAAGAACACAAAATTCCTGCATGTGATTTGAATTAGGCTCAGAAATAGTAAAATAAGAATTCAACTGAAAATGCACACGCTTATAAGATCGTTTCTTAATTGTATTCAAAATTGACTTCCTACTCCTCAAGAAAGAGGAAGCCTCAGAATTAAATTTGCTTTATATATGGATTTCTCTCTTTATTTAAGTTCAGTGTCCAGAGTGGCATATATTCATGGCATACATAGTTTAAAAAATATATACATATACAGTTGTATTAAAGATTTTTGGTTGTAAATAATGGAAATCAATTCAAACTGGCTTAAACAAACAGAAAACCCAGAATTTATCAGCTCATTGTAAGGAGTACTAAGGGATCCACGTGGCGTCAGGTGTAACTATACATACACCTGTCATCAGTTATCTTTTTGCTGTCTCACAACTCTGAATTCATTCTAGGCATGGCCACCAGCAGCTCCAGGTTTACATCAGTATTAGAATTATAACCTTTCATAGCCCAAGTAAAAATCTCAGCAGAGATCTGATTAGCCCACTTGAGTCCCAGATTCTTGTCAGAATCAGTCATTAATGGCCAGGAGCATGAGGTACATGATAGGTCAGTCTGGGTCACTTGCCCACCCCAGCTGAGGAGAGTGGGAAAAGAGGTTTAGGTTCCATCCCCACCTTATCACATGGAATTGGTTACCCAAGAGAATGAGGGGTTCTGATGTCAGGATAAAGGATAACAGGACTTCTGTTGGGCAGACAAACTGGAAATGTCAAAGTCAGTGGGCGTTTTTGCTTTATTGAGTCAGATTCATTTAGCGTTTGTGGAGAAAGGGATTGGTTTTGAACTTTTTTCTTTAACGGAATGAGTAGATGAAAAAGTAAGGTGGGGGGGATGTTAGCCAAATTATATTGTTGTATTGTGTGCATCTATGAAGATGTGACAACAAATCCCATTATTATGTACAATTACAATGCACCAATTACAAAATAATGTAAAATTTTTAAAAAATAAGATGACTGGTAAATACGTGATATGCGAATTACATCTGTCCAAACTGTTATGTTTATAAAAAGGCATAATCTAAGTTCACCATTACCTTCATTTTCAGAGAATGTGAAGCTACTGAAAGGTTGAACCAACAAAAAGAAATGTGGATCCATCACACCCATGAAAATGGCTATAATCCTCACTGTATTTTCTTATTCTTCTTAAAAAATATAGGATTTGATTCTACAGTTCTTCTTGATTTTTTGATTTCCTCAGAAACCTGTTTTCTTGAATATTTTGTTAGATATTTGAAATTACTACAAAAAGACTGGGAAAATTTTTTCACTATTTGCAAGTTCTTTGATGCAACTAAATCTGAATATGGTGTAAATACTTGTGATTGTGTCCCCTCACTCATCCAAGACACAAGCACCAACCTCATACCACCTCATCATTCAGCTGCTCCTGATAGTCACAGAAAAGGACACACTTGGGTCCCCTGGGCTTCCAACGATTCTTCTGAACCGCTGAAAGTTGTGATGTCCAGGGAGACCCACACCATGAAGGATCATAGTCTGTCTTGCCTCCAGGCTTCTCAGAGTCTGGTAGATTATGACAGCTCTGATGATTCTGAAGCAGAAGCCACAGACCAATGTTTAGCAAACAATAAACAAGCCTCCGTACACCAGGAAGCCATTAAGAAAATTCAAGACCCAGCTGGGACAAGCAGGGATGAAAAAGAGCTTAGCCTCAAACCTCAATCAAGGCCTCTGCTTCCAAATGAATATACTACTTTCTTCTCCATTGATTGTGAAGCAGCCTCAAATAATACTGTCTCCAAAGCAAGAATATTTTATAGAATAATAAAATGCTTCAAAGAGCTACAAGGTGCCATTTCCCGTTTGCAAAAGAAAAATCTCTTCCCATATAATCCAGCTGCACTTTTGAAGTTGCTAAAAAGTATAGACGCACTGTGTAGTAAAAGCGTGAGTTCTTCGTGAAACAGCAACATTTTACTTCAGGGATTGTTTTTCCTCATATAAATTGTGTCTCAATGAAGTAAAAGTTAAAAATAAACCAAAAAACCACTGCTAAAGGGTTTCCTAAATGAAGTCTTTCATTTTCCTTATTGGAAGCAGCAGAACCTGAAAAAGATGTGTCAACTGCCACGGCGTATTATACCATTTGATGTCATTGTGTGCCTCTTGAAATTTATGGTAGTTCAAGCGTACAAGATGTACATGGTTATAGTATTAGTTTCCTAGAGCTGCCATAACAAATTACCACCTACTTTACAACTTAAAACCACTAAAACATATTTTCTCAGAAGTTCTGGAGGCAGCGAATCCAAAATCAAGGTGTCATCAGGGCCCTGCTTTTCCTCAAGGCCCTAGAGAAGAACCCTTCCCTTCCTCTGGTGGTTACCAGCAATCCTTGGTGTCCATTGTTTTGTAGCTGCATCACTCCAGGGTCTGTGACTCATGGCATGGTGTGTGTGTCTATGTCCAATTTCCCTCTTTTAAGGGCATCAGTCATTGGATTAGGCTCATCCTACTCTAGTATGAACTCATCTTAACTTGATTACATCTACAAAGACCTTATTTCTAAATAAGGTCACACTCACAAGTTCCAGATGGACCTAGATTTGGGGAATGATGTTCTACTATATGGGCATGGTCTACTGTATGAATGTGATTTTTTAAAAAAAATTCTAATTGACATACAATATATGTACATATTTATGGGCACAGTATTATAATTTTATACACATACAATGTGTAATGAGCAAGTCAGGGTAATTAATATCTTCAGCTTCTCAAAATTATCAGTTCTCTGTGTGAACCTTCAAACTATTCCAGTTGTTTTGAGATGTGTATGTTGTAGACTGCAGATACCCTCCTGTGCTGTAGAACATTAGAACTAATTCCCCAGTAACTGTGTTGTGGTACCTACTATTCAACCTCTACCCCTGCTTTCCTCCTACCTTCCTAGCTTCTAGCGACCTCTGTTCTACCCTCTTCTATGTAATCAACTTTAGCTTCCACTAAAGTGAGTATATGCAGCATTTGTCTTCCTGTACCTGGCTCACTGCATTTAACATAACATCCTCAAGTTCCATGTGTGTTGCTGAAAATGACAGGATTCCATAATTTTTAATGGAATAATATTTCATTGTATGTGTATACTATGTATATGTAGCACATTGTTAACACATTCTTTCATTGATGGCTGTCTAAATTGACTGTATATCCTGGCCATTGTAGATAATACTGTAATAAACACATGCATGCAATCAGCTCTTTGATACGCTGATTTCATTTCCTTTGGATGTTTACCCAGTGACAGGATCATATGGTAATTCTATTTTCAATTTTTTGAAGAACCTCAATGTATATTCTGTGATGACTATACTGATTTATATTCCTACCAATAGTTTTTAAAAGTTCTTTCTGCTCATCCTCTCCAGCATTTGTTTTTCTGTTTTGATTTGCAGTTCCCTGCCAATTAGTGATACTGAGCATTTTTTATATGCTATTGGCCATTTGCTTATTTATTTCAATAGTATGGGGGTTAAACCCAGGGATGCTTGATCACTGAGCTACATCCCCAGTTCCTTTTACATTTTAATTTGAGACAGGGTCTAAGTTGCTGAGGGTCTTGCTAAATTGCTGAGGCTGACCTCAAACTTGGAATCCTCTTGCCTTGGGTCCCCATGTCACAGGATTTTGCATGTCCTCGTTTGCGAAAGGTCTGTTCAGGTCTTTTGACTATTTTTCATAATTGAATTATTTGTTTTTGTTGGGCTTTGTTGTTGTTTTGTTTTCTGTTGAGCTGTCTACGTTCTTTATGTAGTCTGGATATTAATCCCTTATCACATGTACAGTTTGTGTATATTTTCTTCCATTCTGTGTATTGTCTCCTCACGCTGTTGTTTCCTTTGTTACGTAGAACTTCTTAGTTTGACATGTAATTTTCTCAGTTTCACTTTTGTTGCTTTTACTTTTGAGATCTTATCCAAAATATCTTTGCCTATACCAGTGTCTTAAAGTGTTTCCCGTTTTCTTGTAGTACTTTTATAGTTTCTAGTCTTACATTTAGATCCTTGATCTGGTTTGAATTGATCTTTGTGCATGGTCAGTAGTAGGTATCTAGTTTCATTCTTCTAAATATGTATGTCCAGTTTTCCCAGATACCATTTATTGAAGAGACTTTCCTTTCTTCAATGTTTGTCCTTGGTACCTTGGTCAAAAATCAGGTGGCTGTAAATATGTGGATTAATTTGTGGATTTGCCCTTGGTTCCACTGGGCTCTGTGCCAATACCAGGCTGTTTTGATTACTGTAGTTTTAAAACATGTTTTGACGTTAGGCGTTATAATGCCTCCAGGTTTTAAACATGTTCTTCTAAAAAGTGTTTCTAGTCACCAGATAATTTTCTGGTTTAAAATTATTGTGAACAGAAACTAAACATAATTTTTCTTATATTTATTAGATTTGTGTAATATGAGCAGCAGTTGTATTGTGCTGATAAGTCTGTCATTTAAAAAATCTAAAATGTCCTAAAATACTTTGTAGATGTCCTTTTTGTAGAAAAATATAAGGAAGACTGGACTTACTAGACATTAGAATATATCTTCTTGATTAATATTTGATTTAACATTTGATGGTAATCAAAACAATGTAGTACTTATTAAGGTAAAAATAGAAAGGTCAGTGGAAACGAATAGAGGATCGCTAACTGAAATAATGAGGTGTCCATGTTAATCAAATAGAAATGCAAATGTCAAAAAGTTTGCTAGCCCTCTGTTGGTAAGGATGTATAGTCAGTTTCTGCCATAAGTTTTTATTTGTTATTTTTTATTTTTTGAGACAATTTCTCTCCATTTTGCCCAGGCTGAGCTGTATGGAACTCCTGTACTCAAGAGATTCTCCTGCCTCACCCTCCTAAGGAACAGGGACAGTAGGTGCGCACCACTGCACCTGGTTCTACCATAACTTAAAAGCACATCAAAGGATTTGTATTTAAGGATGTTCGATACCACATTGTTTACAAAATGCAAAGGATGAGAAATATCTAGTTAAGTAAGTCAGAATATATATTCTCATTGGAGTGCTTTATAACGGAAAAGAATGAGTTATGTCCATATTTATAGATATGAAATAACTCCAGTAAAAATAGATGACTCTTTTGGGGCTCCCATTTCCTTAGGAAAAGTAGTGAGACAGAAGTAATACACATCCCTATATTTATACAGTCATCTGCAGAAAGTTGGTTCCAGGATCCACCCCACCCACACATACCCCTGCCATGATACCAAAATTTACAGATGTTCAAGTCCCTTATATAAAACGGCAGACTATTTTCATATAACCTACCCACATCCTTCTAGATCACTTATACATAATACCTATGTAAATAGCTATTACACTGTATTCTCTAGGGAATAATGACAAGAAAAACTATTCAGTACAGTTGCTGTGTTTTTTCAAATATTTTCAATCTGCTATGGTTGAACCCACAATACAAAGGACTGACTAAACAAAATGTGTACTTAAGAATTTGTAAGAGAAGCCAGGCATGCTGGTGCATGCTTATAATCTCAACTACTCAGGAGGCCAAGACAGGAGATTTGCAAGCTTGAGTCCAGCCTCTGCAACTTAAGGAGATCCTTCCCAAAATAAATAAAAGGGCTAGAAATGTAGCTCTCTGGCAGAGCATTTGCTAAGCAACTGTGAGACCCTGGGTTCAATTCCTTGGGCTGCCCCCAAACTATGTATATATGTATATATGTATGTATGTATGTGTATATAGACACATAAAAGTTGTAATAGGGGTTACCTTGAGAGAAAGGTCTGAAGTAGATTTGACTTCTCATTATCTTTTTGTGCTCTTTTGCTTTAGCTGGGTTAAGAAAAATATTTATTATGAAAACTTTTTGAGAAAACAATATGTTCGTGTATTGAATGGACCATGACTCTTGCTAATGCTGATGTGTGTCTTTTTTTTTTTTAAGAAAGAAGGATGCAGAGAGAGAGAGCGAGACAGAGAGAATCAATTTTTATTTAGTTTTTCACATGACTTTCGTCCCTGACACTTAGTTGTGTACGTGGTTGCTGGGGTTTCAACTCATGTACTCCTGCATGCCGAGCAAGCGCCATAACTGCCTTGCCACTGCTCCAGCCCACGCTAATGTGTTTTTTACCTACATTTTTTATAAGGTTTATAAGGCACCACCAACCCTTCATTGTACATAAAATGAGGGAGAAGCAATCTGGTGGGTGTGGCGAGTGTTGGTATTTCAGAATCTTTGCGTATGTGACTGACAGTTCATCACACACATGCCACGCCCTAGTGTTGCTTAAGGTGACCCTTGGTTATGTGGTGACTGGCCTTGGCTTTTCAGAGCATCCACAAGCAATATGTTCTCATATTAGGCCATAAAGGAACAGGTAATGAAAAACATTTATCTACCCAGTAAATTCCCAATGGACTTCCAGGGGGACATCTTTAGCCCTTCTCCTCCCAATAAAAGCAAGTGAGCACAAAGTATCATGAATGTATTCTAACTTGAAACATAAAAGATACACACAAAAAAAGGTGTTCATACAAGTATACAGTGTTGAATTTTCAGAAATGGCTTGCCTGTGGAACCAGCACTCAGATCAATGAAACAGTGGCACCCAAAAGTCCCTCTTGGGTCTCCTTTCAGCTACTGTCCACCTCTAATGGCAACTGTATCCTGATTAGGAAATATAGATTAGCTTTACCTGGTTTTGTCTTTTAGATAGATGGAATCCTAGGGTATATATTCTTTTGTTTCTGATTACTTTTGTTAGATCCTGGGAGTGTGTTCTAATTTATTTTTAAAATGCCAAGTAGCTACATTTCGTCTATTATTAGTAACAAACTGCTTTTGACTCCTCAAAATAATCTGGCACACCCATTATACTAGGATGGTGAGGTTGACAAACACTGGTCAAACAATAAAGTGCGGACATGAACAGGTTACTCAGGGCCTTGTGCAATGGGCCAGCCCGCCTCTCCAGCCTCACCTGCGGTTCTCCCCCTGCCCACGGTTCTTAGCAACACAGCCTTTTGCCCTTACGTATTTGTTCATGCCCCATCTCAAGGGTTACATTGGAAAGATTTCCCCATCTGTTCTGCACCATTCCATTTTACGCTGTGTATTCTCTGCACTTTGCTCTTTCCTATAGTGTAGCCTTTTTTTTTCTTTCACATTGTCCCCAGTGGCTAACTACCACATCATAGGTACAACACAAATATTGAATAAATGAGATTCCTCTCATAAGAGCTTGATAATCTCCTGGAGGAGGCAGATGTACAGGGAATTATAAATGTTAATGCTTAGGTTGCATTTCCCAAATGCTGGCCACTGCTCTAAGTGTTCTGCAAATCCTCACGGTAACGTTAGAAGGTGAGTCCTATTATGAGCTGTTTGGAGATGAAGTTAAGTAACTTGCCCAGGATCACCCAATTGGCAAAGTGGTAGAGTCAAGTTAACTGGTCCAGGTAATCTTGGTTCCAGCATCTTCTCACACTACTCTCTGTAATTTATTCCCTTACCTCAAAACAGAAAGCAGTGGTTGTACACTATCAAAACTAAAATTGTTGCTGCTTTGGATATGGGTGGTGGATGGTGTGATGAGTCCTGAGGTCAGATCATCCAAGACCACACTGAGAAATTTTGACTACTCTAGGCAGTGGAGAGCTGATGGGGTTTTTGAGTAAAAGAAGAAAGTATTTTCCATGCAAAATGATGACTAGATGAACAAGTTGGCAAGAATCTGCTATAGAAATCCCTTGAAGCCAGGGCAATTAGATTGGGAAAGGGCATGCAGGCCTTCCAGCTGAGTATCACATCCACTTCTCCCCCTCCAGAGACCCTAAGACAACAGTAAAAGCCTGAAATCAGGAACACAAGACGTACAAGGACAAAACAGGACCGGAGGAAGAAGCAATTTTCAGAGTTAATAGGCAGATGATTAATAACTGATGTAGTAGACCCAAGAAAGTTAAGTCCTCAGTCTGACATAGGGAAAGCTGAGAAACAGCCTGATTTATAAGGTGGGTCCCCTGAAGGCTCAGGAGTTTATTAGAGCACCACACTGTACTAAGCAACAGCTGTTGGAAAGTCTATTCAAAAAACAATCCCCTGCCCCATTCCATGTAGCTAAAGCCCTGTCCCATCCCCTGGCAGATGAGAAGTCTGTTTCCCAAAGAGAGTAAACCAAAGGATCTTTGGATTGGGGAGACACCAAATAGAGCTGAGAATAGGAATAATACACTGAAAATGGTGGAAATTAGTAGGAGAAAACCATCTCCCTTCCAAACCTTGTCCCCATTCCTGTTTCCAGAACACTTCTAACTCCAAGTGAGAGACTGGAAGAGACTTTTCTTGGAAATCTAATTAAGCCAAGAGAAAAGATCTAAAGATATTGACACAGAAAGGAGATGGGTCCCCAAAGAAATCACTTGGCCAAATCACCCTACTGTGAACCTCACCCTGTGCACAGAGCTAGGTGGTAATTAAGTGCTCCATTCTTACAGATGAGTGAGCAGCCTAGGATCTTCAGGCATGGGGTGTGGAGGGGAGCTCCTAACATGAAAATCTGTGGCCAAAACAAACATGGAACATTAAACAAAAGGAAGTTAATCTATCAATATCCTTACAGAAAAAAGATTGTTAAAAATACCATATTTTAAAAATTGAAGAAAAATACTTCTTATAAATTAATAGCAAAAATGCAAAACTAATTAGAAATTTGTGCAATTAAGTAGAGGAAATCTAGAAAGTTTAGCAACAGCACAAAGAAATTGGAATGGAATAAAGAAATATTAAATTCTGAGAACCAGGGCAACAGAAGGACCAGAGAAAGTGAGAAAGAGGCAGAGAAAGCAGGATAAAGACTAGAAAAGAGAAAATACTAAAGAAATTCAAAAGTCTCCAGAACTGAAAGACTTTGAGTCTTTAAACAATGCATACAAATATAACTGAGGGGGGAAAAAACTAAATTTTACAAAAGTAAGAGCCGTTTTCCCCCTGGTTTAGCTAGGATGCTGCTATTGCTGTTTTACTAAAATGAAGTAAGCCTTGTGAAGAAAAAAAAAAAAAAATGAGATCTATTTGCATCTGAGTGACTGAAGGCCTTGTGAGCATGTGGTAACATTCCAGGCGGAAATCTCCTGGGTATTGGGACCGCAATGTTAGAGCAAAATATGGCATCATTTGCATGTTGATATTATGAAATGATAGAAGACATTATTGTCCTGAGAGTATACATAGAAAAAGGGGGTGAGGGAAGCCTGAATAGAAGAAGGAAAGATGAAAGAAATTAGGAAGGCAGGCAAACCAGAAGTACTATAAGGAAATGAGGAGCGAGTAGGACTTTGGGAAGGAAAATGTACATGGAGTGGAGTACCTCCGAGGGAAAGAGTAGGGTGAGATCTGAGAAGAAGCGCTGAATGTGTGCACCATTAGGTGCAAAATATTTGACGCATTGGTGCACCTGAAAGAGGGCTTTTAGTTGTACCCAAGAACGCAGGGAAAGGCGAAAGGTAGGAACCACAAGCACAGCAGTTTTTAACCTCTCTGTGTTCTCTGTACCATCGGAATACTGGAATTTTGGGTGGCATGTTTGGAATGACAAAAAAGGCTGGAAACAATGCCATTCGAGTCAGAAACAGTTTTCATAACGCACTGAAGGGGATGTTCCAGTTCACAAGTGTCTCCTTCTGTGGACACTAGCTTGACTTGCAGACTATCCTCCCACCTCTTCCTGTGTGCATGCGGGGCCCACACCCGTCACTACAGAACAACCCACTCCTACCGTATCGGGCAGACTTGGTCTGCCCAGATGTTTGGAAATGTGACCTAAATATTGAACCTCAACTGGTCTTGATTATCATTTACAACAGCGTGTAAATTTGCCTTGCTTTATTAAAATGGTCATTTGAAAATTGTAGTTAATAAATGTCTTTCTTTTTGATTTTCTTTACTGTTTTTTTTTTTTTAAGGTATGCATGACATAAGATTACACAATAACATAATCATAGAAGCATGGAGTTTAGCTTGTTCTAATTTGGGCATCAATGTTTCCCCTTTTCCTCCCTCTCTCCCATCCCCTGTGGGGGGCGTGGTTATGTTTGTTTGTTTTTTAAATACATGAAAACAGGATTTGCAATGATACTTGTAAAAGCTTGGAGTGCATTGTTTTAACTCAGTTCCCAGTATTTTCCCTTTCCCTCCCTTCCTCCCACCCCATTGTTCTTTTCAGATATATTCGACAATAGTATAAATGTTGACTTTTTTTATAAAAACATGCAGTATAGCTTATCCTAATTCAATCCCCAGGATTTCCCCCTCCCCACACCCACCACTGTACATGACAATAGAAAATATAATGGCGTGATTATAAAAGCAGGGGGTATACCTTGTTCTTATTTGGACCCCAGTATTATCCACCACCATCTGCTCCACCAGTCCCCTGTTCTTTTTAGATATGCATGACAATACAATAAACAATGACCTAATTATAAAGGCTTGGAGTGTGACTTGTTCTAATTCTGTTTCTAGTAATTCCCCTTTCCCCCACCCGTTTTCTTTCTTTTACTGATCTTTCTGTTATTTACTAATAGTTTTTTATTAGTGCCTTCTTGGTGTACATGTTAATGAGATTCACTATATTTGTTCATATTTTGAGTTCTTTGTTTATCCCAGACATTAATGGCCTGAGAGGCAGGTGGCAAAGATTGAATAAACTTGCCTTCTTAACTATATTTTCATAGATGTGGGTAACAAAACAATTCTAAGTTTTTTTGATTATTCTAAGGAAGGTGGAGCTGAATTTGGACCAAAGCTTTTACAATTAATACAATGTATCCCCACAAATTGCAAAGCTCACCAGTGTCATTACTACGTAAGGAACAGGAAAAACCAACAGCGATCCCTTTCTAAATTTGCACTTGACCCTGAGCTATGCCAAGTGGTCATATTAGACTGTCGCCCCTTTCTTAGTGCATTAAGTAAAATGCATGTTTGTGCATAAGCTGGGTTACTTGTGATTTTCCTTTTCAGGAATTTTGTTTTGTTTTTCAAAGTATGGTTCTTTGGTACTTGAAAGCATTGAGAAATGGCGTGTGATCTGTCCAGGATTTCCTTTCCATGGAAGGCAAGGTGGTAGAGTTTAAAACACTGGGTTTTAGGGTCTGGAGTGGGGACTCAGCAGTTAAGGGCACTTGCCTGGCACGCATGAGGATGCAAGTTGGAACCCCAGCACCACATATGCAACAAAGTGTTGGAACAATGAGAAACTAAATAACAATTTATTCTCTCTCTCTTTCTCTCTTAAAAAACAAAACAAAACTGGGTTTTGGGACTGGAGCAGTGGCTCAGTAGTAGAGCGCTTATTGCCTGGCATGCATAAGGTTTGAACCCCAGCACTACATATACAACTATGTGTCAGAAAAATAAATACCAGATGAAAATCTAAATAAAATTGATTCTTGCTTTCTCTCTCTCTCTCTCTTTAAAAATATGTCAATAAATAAAACACTGGATTTCTGTGAAAAACGCTTTCTAGTAGTGCTGAGTTACACGTTTGTATGTTTTTTAAATGCTTTAAGTCTCCTGCCGTGCACAATTCTCTCTTGACGTTCAGGAAGTGAACGTACCAGTGTACATTTGTGATTGCTAGTGACTTTGTTTTTTTTCTTTTATTCCATACATTATTAGAAAGTGAGTTTCCCAGAGCATCATTGTTTAGATTTTTTTTTCCTCAGGTGCATGGGAATTGAATCCAGAGATTCTCTACCACTGAGCTCCATCCCCAGACTTTTTTCCTATTTCACTTTGATACAGAGTCCAAGTTGATGAGGATGTCATCAAGCTTGTGATCCTTCTGCCTCAAGTCTCCTGAGGAGTAGGGATTACAGGAGGGCATCACAGCACTGGGTTCCCTGGGTACTTTTGTTTGTTTTTCTGTAGAACATAAATGAATAGTATAGCCTACTTGTTTAAAACAGAATTGCATTTTTTGCTGTTCCCTTTCCTGTAAATTGTCTTTAAAAACTTTTTTTTTCTGATTTTCTTAGTTTTCTCCACAAAAAAAGAAAAAGGTTTTCCTCTACCCACTAGTTTGTTGACAAATCATTTTTGCTATATGTAGCATCCCTTGTTTGGATACGGCCTCTTCGAGGGGGGCAGGTCCTGGGAATTGAACTTAGGGCCTCATGGGTACAAGGCAAGTACTCTACCACTGAGCTGCACCCCCAGCCCTTGACATATGCCCTCTGAAGTGTGTTTCATTTTTTTTTTAAGAGAGGGACAGTGAGAGAGAGAAGAATCCGTTTTCATGTGGCTTTCATTGCTCTGACACTTCTTTGTGTATGTGATGCTGAGGTTCAAACCCACATCCTCACACATGCCAGGCAAGCGCCGTAACCACTGAGCCACCACTCCAGCTCCAAGTGTGTTTCACTTTTAATATGCAAAATAAATGATTTGATGATCACCCCTGATGGAAAGGTGATTGATGAACTAGAAAATAAAATTAATTAGCAACAACTTCTCCCCCGTACAGGTGAGTTTTATTACAAATTAATAATGGAATCAGGGGATATTTGAGACTAATTACAGATAACTGGAATCTCTGAAAAGTCTGTATGGGCAAAAGAGCATGTCAGCACACTTTCAGCTGGGGATTTGGAAACAGATCAGAAATAAGTGCTCTGCACTTCCTGGATTGGCAAGGAGAGAGCAGCCACCAAGATTCCATCAGAGGCTTTTTTTTTTTTTAACAGCACTGTAAAAAGTAAACAGTGCTATTTATTTGGTTCTTTGTCAGCTATGGAGGATGGCAAAGGGCCACCTCCAGAGACAGTGTGTTATTTCAATTGTCGTAGGTCAGTGGTGACATACCCACTGTGGGAGAGTGGATTCACAAACACAACAGCATGTCATTCGGAACAGTGATATGTAAAACACATGATGCTGGAACCCTTGTGTGGTCAGTATTGTGCACCCTGGCTCTGCTGCTTGAGCTGTGGGCCACCTGGTTTAAAAAACAAACAAACAAAACCCACTGGAGTATCTAGAGAAAAAAGCATTGGGATAAGGTCAGGCTTTCAGGTTCCACCTTGACATTAGTTCACTTTTAATCTGAATGTTTTAGTATGATTTCTTTGGTTTGATCAGCAGCAGATAACAAATGAATTTTTAAAATTATAAACATCAGAAAGCTTTTCGTTGAAGGATAACAAACATACATATGATTAGCCTTTTAAATGATTTTTCTTGTCATAAGTTACATTTTTATTGTATGAAGATACAAACTAAATACTGAAATGAGGAATTTTGTAAATACACATGGATATGGAGTGCATTAAATGAATCTAAAGATGAATTCATGTTAGTAGAACTAAAAACCAAGTATCTCTTTACTTTTCCCACAACCACCTGAGTAGATCCAACGAACTGTGGAAGCCAAATCTGAATACTCCTCCATGACACCCTGATGCCCATCCTGTCTTTGGGTCCTATATCAGGGGACAGAAAATTACAGCCTAGGGGCCAAAACAGTCTGCTGCTTGCTTTGTAAAGTTTTACACACAAAATTACATATTTGCCATTTTATTCTTTCTTGGTATTGCCTTTATTTCCTGTTGGGTTGCATAGGGATTGTTAGTCATTTGTATTTATCTCTGGTGATTATTTGGAAAATACACCTACTGGACTGTTAGTTTGGGGCTTTTTTAGAAATTTGTTTTTTGTAGTATTAGGGATTAAGCCCAAGGCAAGGTGTAAGCCAGATAAGTGCTCTACCAATTAGCTACACTATATCCCCAACCCTTTTTTTAAAAAAATTATTATTTTGATACAGTTTCTCTTTATGTTGCCTGGGCTGGCCTGAAACTTGTGGTCCTTCTGCCTCAGTCTCCCAAGTAGCTGAAATTACAAGTGTGCACCACTGTGCCAGTCTTCATTTTTATTTTAATCAAATATTCAAAGAAATAACTGTTCCTCTTCTTCATTGCTGGAGATGTTTGCAAGGGGTTCCTTTTGTCTATCTTGTATTTATCAGTCTGTCCCTGTTAATTCAGACTTGTAATGAGAAACCTCTGCAGAGCAGGGCTTGCCAGCTTAGAGTGCATGGATGCTTGTGGAATTATTCTAGAAAATCTTCCCCTTCTTTTCCTCGCCTCAGGAAATTGTCAATAATCTGTAGACCAGAACATTGTTATTTGCCCTCTGGAGAGATCTGTGATGGCACTGGTTCCCAATCGTAAAAAATACAGGTTGAAACCCACCTGTGCCACATACTAGCAGAATAGCCTGGGCAGGTGTCTTAGTTCCTCTGAACCATGAGTGATGCCCAGGTCACCAAGTCAACAGGCCATTGAGGTGAGTGTAGTCCAGCTAACGTACCCAAGATGAGAGAGCAGCCCTAAAGGAAGCTGTTCTCATCGAGCGCAGCGTGGCAGTGACCTGCGGGGTCTGCAGCACCCACGTGTCCAGCACCGGGCTGGGGCCTCTCCCAGGATGCACCGGGCGGGACCACCTTGCCGGCTTCGAGGACGCGCCTTGGCCTGAGGACAGGAGGAGAAAGGTAAGCCACGGCTGAGGCCCTGCCCACCCAGGCGTTCAGACCACACCCCCCAGGCCACCCAAGAGTCCCTGTGCCCTATCAGGCCAAGAGTGAGTCCCTGTCCCCGCACAGGTGGAGCCCGGGTCCCAGGTCCCTCTGCCCAGGAGCAGGCCCAGCAGGCCTGTCCCCAGGGGCTGTGCTACCCTTCTAGCTACAGCCCTGGCGTACTCAGACTTACCAAGTCCGTTAGGCACATCTCCCGACTAGGGTGACCTGCGGTTTTTCATCTTGGCTTTGCCGGAGCTGAAAGAAGGGTTGCTGGGTTAGCTCCACCCTTTCTGCAGGTTATTAACCCCATCTAGGTAAGGAGAGGTCTGGTTCAAACATCTGCTGAGCTCCGAGGTAGGGAGTTCAGCAGGGAGCCCTGGTAACTGTCTGCAAGTGCACTGGTGGCCTGAACTGGGCTCTGTGTGCCAGCCTCACCTTTGTGAGCTTTGGGTTCAATCTCCAGCACCCACAGCCCACTGCAAAAATAAAAGAAAATGTCTTTAAATCAACTGGAATGATATATAGTATGTAGAGTTGTAGAAAACGTAAAGCGATACCGCGTAAATCATGCGTCACAAAATCAATTTAGTGGATCCAAATCAAAAATTGTTAAATTAAGGAGTCAAGATTAAGCTACAATAGACAATAGGGCACATTACAAATAGTATGGATAATAGTCATTTCGTGAAATTTTGGCTTTTGTTATGTGTGATATGTGTAGTATGAGGTCATGATGTAAGATGTATTTATTATGGTTCATAGTAAAAAAATTAAGTTACTTATTTGGACCAGGATAAATATGTTATATACACACAAAGTGCCTTTTTAGTAATAATTATCTTAAATACTAATTATTTACATGATTGGAACTGTAGAGGAGTCAAACAGTATTTTTGCCCTAACTCCTTGTTGTACATTGACTTTACATAGTATTCGCATGGCATGTGTTTGGGTGTCTGACCCATCATATTAAGTATAGATCATTCCTGACATGTAAGGAATGGAATGGCGAAATTGCTCCCCTATGTAAGATCAGTCACTCTGGTGGTTGCTGATTATGGAAACCATAAGCCATCATTGTTACCATAAAAATATGCACAACTTAAAAATCACCTCTACCATTGCCATGCGTGACCATAATAAGATCTTTGCCTTATGTTGTCCCTGCTGAAACCTAGTTTAAAAAGTTTTATAGTCAGGGCCGGAGCAGTGGCTCAGTGGTAGAGCACTTACCTGGCATGCATGAGGACCCAGATTCAAACCCCAACATCATGTGTACAGCTAAGTGTCAGAGAAACTAAAACCAGGTGAAAAAATAAATAAATAAAATTGGGTGTGTCTTTCTCTCTCTTAAAAAAAAATTAACTGTCCAAAATTTTCTGGTCTTTTTCAGTTATATTATTTTCTCAGAAAACTTAAATAACAGTGAATACTTGAGGTTGTTATTATTGACAGGTAATTTTCATTTCAGCTTTGATAATTTTTTTAAAAATTTAACTATAGTGTTAACTAAATTTTAACTATAATAATCATTATTGTTATAATATTTCATATTTGTATTTTTACATATTGATTGGCTGATTGGTTAATTTTGATCTTAAGGCTTTAAAAAGCTAAAAGTTTGGACTATATTTCTAAGAGATAATTTCCCAGTGTACTATTTATCCTCTGTTTAGTGCAGATGTTTAATTTTAAATGGCTAGTATCCCATTTCATTCATTGGCCTTACTGGCAGTTTAACATGATCAAGCAAAGCATTTTTTATTTTAATCACACTTACAGATGGCATAATGCTATGATGGGAGCTCAATACCTATGGAAATAAATGAGCATTATAATTACAAAATATTGATCTAAACATTTGGTGACATATTATTAGTTTTTAGTATAATTAAGTTTTACATATGGTTGATCTGATGAGAAGCTAATTTTTGACAAGTTTATTGCATGGAAGCTATGAGGCAGCCATCTGAAAAGAGATAAGTGAACAGAAATCCTCCTGTTGTATATATTTTCAACAATACCCAATAGTGAAATAGGCTAGGTAACATCTGAATTTCTAATTTAAAACCAGTCTGATGCAATAGAGTTTCAAAAAAGATTCTTTTTCCTAATTTAAGGTCTCAGTAGGAGCTAGTAAGGAACAGATTATGGTTAACTTGGTATGTGGTGTTTTAGTCATATCCTTTAATGCCTTCTAAAGTATTGGACCCCCAGTACTTCCTGGGTAATTCCGTTGATCTGTTGATAATTCCCTGCAAAGGGAGAGTGGGTGACTGCTCCCAGTCAAGGAGTGGGCTTGCTTTTTCCAGCCATAGTCAGAGCTGCAGACTCTAAGAAGGTAGAAAGCAGGGACCACAACAGCCTTATTCACTGTTAATTTCCTTCTAGTGGTGGTTGTTATTTTTTTGTTTGTTTTTGTTTTTAAGAGTGAGAGGGATAGTGAGAGAGAATCAATTTTGTTTAGTTTTTCATGTGGCTTTCATTGCTCTGACACTTCGTTGCGTACATGGTGCTTGGGTATAAACCTGCATACTCCTGCATGCCAGGCATGCACCATAACCACAGAGCCACCACTCCAGCCCCTTCCTATAGTTGTTGAACGAATGAAAATATCATGGAAGAAGGAAGCACAAAAGAACAAGGTACCTAGAGCTTAAAACAGCGCAGAAAATAATGGGTAACCATCAGATAAAATCACAGTATCAGTATAATACTGTGTATTATACTCTGATACATATTGGGGGTCTTCTAGAAACCCCATAAGAGATATGATCTCAGAAGGCTTATAGTCTCATGCAGACAAGGCACATGCCTGCATATGTGTGAATATGAATATGTGTAGACACACATACACACACACGTACGTTGGCTAATCAAATGGGATTACAAAAGTAGTATGTGCTATACTATTAAGAATGGGGCTGCACATAAAGTGAGGCTAATATTATGATTAGGATAAAAAGTGAAAGACTCAAGGAAAAGAAAGATTGTTTTGACAGTTTCCTAGAAGAAACAGCAAGGGCTTGGATAAGGGGAAATCACAGAGGAATGAGTCAAGATCAGAGCAAGAATATTCCCTGGTGCAACAGAGGGGCAGATCAGTATTGGGGCATGGTGTAGAAAATGGTGGGGATCACAGTTCAGGAGCAGGATTAGGAAATAAAGAGGCTTAAATTTAATGTAACTGGCATTAAAAAAACCATAACTTCTGGACTGGGAGCATAGCTCAGTGGTAGAGCACCTGCCTAGTTTGTGCAAGGCCTTGGTTCAATCACCAGCCATAAAAAAAAGAAACAAAAGATAAAAAAGAGCCATAACTTCTGCAGCAAGGAAGTCATTTGGTGGGGGCTGTGTTTCGAGATTGCTCGGTAATAGAAAGCAGGCAGGCAGCTTTCTTAGGGAGCAGAAAAGCAAAGGAAACAAATTCCCAGGGTTAGAATCTATTCCAACACCATTGTTGGTCACCTGGTCACCCCGAGATGTTCAGGTTACCACTGATGCTTCAACAGCTCAAAAGCAATGGATGAGAGGAAGCGTTTAGATGTTCCCCTTGAGAGAGCTGGGAAATAATCAGAGTGACTGAGCCAGCTAAACAGCCATAGCCCTGCTCCCTGACCTCAAGCGGGGTCACATTTCCCTAGTGCTGGAGTAACCAAATCTTTCATTAAGGTAGAAGTTACAGATGTCTTCTTCTTGGGAATGGGTCTTAGCTGGCTGACACCACAACAGTTAGTCTAGCTTATGTTTTTCACAGTGTGCCTCATCCTGCTTTTAAAAAATTTCACCAGACCTAGGCTAAAGAATGGTTTATTCTTGGGCATTCTCCCAGCTGTTTGTGAGCAGGTGTCAGAGTAGGGTATGGGATAGGAAGTGGAGCAGGAGGAAGAGGGAGAAGGTAGATCATAATCTCCTCGAGGTCAGGGACATTGTATTCATCTTTGTATCTCAAGCATCTTGTACAATATATGTGTTGGATGAATGAATAGGATGTATTTTGTTTCCTTGTCTTGTTCACCCTTGGCATAGCATCGACAGCCCAAATATTTATTCAAACACTAATCTCCTCTTTACCTCCTATTTCTTCCCACCTGTCTAGTGCTGATGTAACTCTCATAAGTCCATTCAAAGCACATGGAACATTTACTTAGATGTTCAACACAATTTTGGGTAATTTGGGGATCGCAGATGTTTGACCTTACAGAGTTCTGCCTATGGTCTGAGCCAATCATGGGACTGGTTATATTTGGGGTGTGAAAATTTTGTCTGCCCACTTTTGTTTCCTTATCCCATGTTATATAATCTTCGCTCCTAATTTAGCATTTATAGCTTCTGTTTTCATGCAGATGGGACATGAAATGGTAAATGAGAGTCTATCTGCTCAATTGTGTTTGAGCATAAAAATGTACCCATTCCACATATACGTACGAAGATTTACCTCTGTACCTCTGTGTAATAGGTCCATGGACACTTACACTCATTTGTGCAAGTTAAGTGTTTGCTTGTGTCTGTTTTGGTAGGATATATTTTTATTCCCAAGATCCTTAGAAAGAGATGATATGCCTGGCATATCGTACAAATGCAATAAATATTCATCCTTATCATAGGCATAATGTAGATAACTTCACGTACAGCTTACTGTGTGCCAGTAACTCACGTAATGTTTTATTGCTCTGTCAATATTGCGCTCATTTTCTTCATTTTGTAGTTGAGAAATCTGAGGTGCTGAGAGGGTAAGTGACTTCTCTGGAGAAACACAGCAAATAAGAATAAGATCACATAGTGAGCCCCAGCTGGGACTGGGTTTAGCAACCAAAACATTCTGGAGGAAACAAGTTGAGCTGTGTTCTTCCTTGTCATTGGCAGGCACCTCTGTGGCCAGGGGTTAGATGCACAAGTGGCCGTGACCATCTGGCCAGCCCTCGCACAGTGGGGGTGGTGAGCTAACAGGCCACTAAGAGACAGTTGGGTTGATACTTGCTTGCACAATAATGTGGTCAACTTGCTTAGAGCACCAAGCCTTCCCAGAGTGTATGCCACATTGATCCTAAGAATCCTTTGTGTCAAGTTCTCAGTATATGACAAACTCAGGTCTTGCAGGGAAAAATAATCTCCCTATCTCCCAACAAGCTCAAAGTAGAACTGGCCACGTTCATGGCATGCAATATTCTCTTCAGGTTTTAGTAGAGCCCAGTAGACACCCTTGGAAAAGCACATATTGAGGTAGAGAGGAAGAGACACAATTGTAAATATTTAGATAAATAACTACTCTGTTAGCATTGAGGACTGATGCTGTGCCAGGAGGATTCAGCAGCCCCAGAGGATTCAGCAGTGGGCTGAGCACTCAGAAATCCCATCCCTCATGGACCTTACGTGGGGAGAGACAAACAGGACAAGCAAATAAATGAGATCAAGTAAGCTAGAAGGTAATAGCTTTAGGGAGGGAATGAAGCAGGAGAGGGGAGCTTTCGGGATAGGGAGTCTGAAATGTTGTTTTTAGGACTCATTTAAGTACAGATGATTTTCTCTAGTTTTCTTACTTTCTCACAAAGTGATTTCTCAAATTATCTGCCAGGGAGCCTTTCAATACTAGGCCAGGTAAGTGTGGAACCTGGTGGAATGGGAGGAGGAGAGATGCAATTCAGGTCCTATAATCCTATAATCCATGTGGGGATTTGGGTGAATCATCATGGGAGAGGGGGCTATTTATGTTTAATAAGATGCAGTCTTCACATTTAGTCAGGGTACTTATTGATTCAGGGATATTTTTCTGTGTGTGTGTGTTTTTTAAGGCAAGAATTTTGCAACATATCCCAGCTAGCCTCAAATTTGTGATCCTCCTGCCTCAGTATCGCAAATAGCTAGTATTACGGGTGCCTGGCTTGGTCCAGGGATTTAAAGATATCTAAGGCATGTTCCTTAGGAATTCCCAGCATAGAAGGACACATTTGTGGGGGGCGTTTGTTTCATGATACCCTTAGGAGTTTCCCCACATGCCTGTTAAAGTATTCACAGTTTGGTAGCATTTTTTTTTATAAAGAGAGAGAAAGAGAGAGAGAGAGAGAAAGCATCAATTTTATTTAGTTTTTCATGTGGCTTTGGTTGCTCCGACACTTCGTTGTGTATGTGGTGCTAGGGTTCGAACCCACATCCTCGCGCATGCCAGGCAAGCACTGTAACTGCCTAGCCACCGCTCCAGTTCCATTTGTGATGTAAAATTTCTGCCTGTGAGCCAACCTTAGCACTTGAAAAGTCTGTGGCAATGATAAGATTAAATATTAGAAGAAAACAGTTTGTTGATTGCAAACATTCAGAAAATTTGCCTAGTTTAGTTAGAACAATATGGTCAAAACTGTATTCATTAATTTGCTTGGAAGGGACTCCTTCCTTTGAGAAAACACAGGTTGACTCTTAACTAATGTACCTTTTCTTATCTAGAGAATTTGATTAAGGATTGATTCAAAACATAACACCAGCTTGGACAACCAGAGGCTGCCCTACTTTCCTTCCTTCCGTGTCTGCCCTCCATGCAGCTGTGTACCCTTTGCTCTTGGCCAGCAGAGTGTTTGGCATAAAATCTAGCTCTCTTCCTGCAGGGGCCCGGAGTCCATTTTCCTCATCCTGCTTAATCTGTTTTTCCTCTTCTGAGTTCCTAAGTGGTACCCCTCTTAGTTTGCTCCGGTCCCCATAACGCACCTCACCCTATTTAACTCTTATTTCTCTCCCTTATTTTACTAGTAAAATGTACCGGATAGGCAGGTACTTAACACATAACTCACTTTAGTACCATTTAATGTCCAGTTTGCTCTGTGTATAAAAACTTAGCCACTTTGTAATGTGTTCCCTTCTGCTTCTCACAGAACCAATCCACTAATGGCATGCTTTCCTGTCTACATTTCATTGGTCAGAGGTGTGATATTTACTTTCTTAAGTGCAATGAATAATAAAGTTCTCTCATAAAATAATACAGTTAAGTATTACCTAGAATAAATGACACCTCTGAGTGCATCTTGCTCTTTCCGTAATACTTCCAGTAGCTCTCTTTTCAATTAGAAATGAACTGATAAATACATTGTAGGACACACATGAAAAGAGAAAAAGAAAGAATTCTGAAGGAATCATATTTGTGTTTGTTTTCACCTTTTTGCGCTGGGTTGAGGTTCATCAGTGGAGCTGTAGAAGACACAGAAGGCTGTCACGTAGATCCACAGCTCTCACTGAGGTCTCAGCCAGCAAAGCCACAGAATTCCTCATTTTCCTTCCTCTAGCATAGATTGTGCAATGGGCCCCTTCACAATTGTTCCTGAAGAATTGACAGTCACTCAAGAAACGTGGTAGATAGCAAGCGATGGGTTCAGCTTTCCACTCCAAATCAAAACCAAAAAGACAGTAGATGCTGATGAGATCTTTTGATTGCATGGGAGGTATTGAACTGTGCATAAATAAATAGTTCCTATATTATTTGAACATTATATTTATCTGGTAGGTAACATATACTTCATTATACAATTAACTAAAAAAATTTAAAAAATGGTTCTAGAACAATCTTTTAGCTTGTTTAATTCTGAGGAAAGGAATCCAGAATAGGGTTCAGGAGCATTCTCTTCCCCAGATATCCCTGGAGGGAAAGTGAGTGAATGTGGGAGCTCATAATTTGGAGTGTTGTCTGACAAGCATTGAACAGCTAGAAAAGTTAGAGAAAAAATAAAGAGCAGCCCACATCAAGGGTATGAAAGTTGCCATCTTGTTTTGCTTGAAACGCAGCCAGAAGGGGCAAAAGAAGACCTTTTGCAGCAGGCACTGTGTCATGCTCAGGAATTTGGTCTTGATATTATAGGAGGAAGGTGGCTGGTAGAGGCTTATCAGCAGAGGAGAGAGGAATGAGAAAGAAAAAACAAAGTTGTAATTAGGAAGATAAGCTAGGGTCAATTGGAAGAAGATGGACCAGAACTTGGAAGACCACATCAGGAAGCCAAGGAGATTTTGCAGTCCCTGGCAAGGAATAATCAAGATCTGATTGACAACCTACCCACTTTAGTGACCAATCACTGAAAGTTCTACCCTTCTACTTGATGATTTTTTAAAACTATCAGATCCTTAATAGAAAAAAGAACCTATGAGGAGAAAGGCAGGCTTGGAAGAGTTGAGTCAGCAAGTGTTGAGTGAAGGGGCTTGGATCAGTCTTCTTTGTTTGAACTAAATTCGTTGGCAGGGTTTGAGAAACTTCAGAGTTTCGATGGAATTGAAACTGCCATTTCCCTTTCTCTGCCTCCTGTCCTTTTTAAATTTCCCGTCATCTATCAGCTAACAGAAAAAGAAAAACGTCTTTCCGCAGTGGATGACGGCTAATGAGATCTTTGAATTAGGCTTTCTGAGTAGGCGGAGCTGCCTGAACCCACTAGGGCACTATGTTTGGTTTACAAGCGATACGTGAATCAACTTGTTGAGGCTTTCTCACTTGTCACAGCACCTTTAAATAATCCAAGCCCAGAGTTGTTTCATCTTCAGGAGGAGAAAGTGAAAATGGCCCCAAGACGTACAACTCCTCAAATAAACACTATAAAACGCACACACACACCTGCCTTTGAAATCCAGGTGCTTCAAGCAGACAGAGACAGTGTTTATTCCCTGATACTAATGTGCTTGTCTTTCTTTGTCTGTGATGATTGGCCTTTGGAACTGAAACAAAAGTGAATTACATCTGACTGTTCTAAAAATATGGATTGCCAGACTATTTAATTTATTTACGTATTTATTTTGGTTGCTATAGAGTTCAAAAGAACATTTTTTCCCCATTACCAGGAAACAAGTGGAATCCATTTCTGTGGACTGATACTCTCTAGTGAATGAGTTTTGTGGTGTGGTGGTGATTTAGTTAGCCAAAAGCTTTGCTGGTCTTCTCAGGCTTCTAGAGAGTGCTATGGTTGTGGAACCAGTGCATACCAGAGTGCAGGGTTTCCCACAGTGTTTCAGGTTTCCCTCTGCAGCTGCACAAGCCCCTTTTAACATAAACAGCGAAACCATCCTGTTCAGTGGTTGACTAATGACTGCACTGAAAGGCAACAACCGCGAGGCAAATGATGCGTTTATAATTCAGTGTCTGACTGAACTCCAGTTTTCTCCTCTCCAAGTGGTGAAACAGGAAGTAACATCCCATCAGGAAGAACCTGAAAGTGCCATCCAGTAGCTTTGCCTCACGTCACTCAATTATCCTCAGTCAGAAATCTTGACTTGCAACTTTCGAGGGTGGGTCTCTGAAAGAATTTCAGAGCTTACACATAGATGAGGTGTGTAGCTCTCTGATGAGAACAAAGCTGGCTGCAACACTGGAAACTTCTCTCTAACTGCTCTTACAAGCAAGGGACATCTTCTGTGGACTGACACTTCCAAAAGGTAGGCACCATATCCGTCTCACTGGTGGTGTTAATACTTGAGAATTTTCAGACAAGGTGGCTTTGACTGTGTGTGTGTGTGTGTGTGTGTGTGTGTGTGTGTGTGTGTGTGAGAGAGAGAGAGAGAGAGAGAGGGAGGGAGAGGGAGAGAGAGAGACTTTTGCTATGATGTTTTGGGAAGAGATACAGAAAGAGACTTGGCAGCCTCTGCTTGAAGAGCTTCATTCCAATAGTGTTTAGAAGTAGAGAGGAAATGTCGAGTCCATATTTCTACTTCTGACATGTATACCTCACTACCTCACTCTCTGCTGAGTTTACGCTGATTCATTAAAGGAATGAGGAGAATGGTTTAACCAACTGAACACGCAGGAGGCTGAACACTCAACATAACTTGGTTTATTAGGAAAGTCTGACTCAAAGCGAATGAAAAGGGTGACCACCGATGTTGGCCAGGTGGCATGGGAAAGGCCATTTTAGGTCATTTCATAGTGCTTTAATTTTAGAGCAAGGCGGGATTTGCTCACCTCATGATGACAAACGTGTTTGTCCTGTCTTGAGAGCTATTATGCTCAAACTCATGCCCAGAAGAAATTACTTGATTTGTTCTAAAATTGCTAGTTTCATGCAGAAAACAAAACAGAACTTTATTTTTCCTAATCCCAACAAATGTTTAGCAAAGCATTTTTATTTTCTGAAAGGTTTTGTAGAGAGCTAGGGAAGGAAACCTCTGGGATTCCCCAAATGATTAATATTAATTTATTCATCAATTGATGATGTTCAAGTGCCATCTATCTCTATCACATATAAGGATATAGGGTACAGATTTTAAACCTTACCTCTTTAATTCCTTCCCCCCCATGAGCTTTTTATTTACTTAAGAAGAGTTTCCATTTATAATTTCATCATTAGAATTGCTGGCCAAAGGGGCAAATTCCTTAAAGAGATAATAGGCATATGCTCGTATGGATAATTGTACAGTCCTCCCATTAAAAATATTGAGGCCTTTTTCCAAAGTATCAATCAAATTAGTTTACTGAGTTGGAAGATGATTCTGGCTTAGTTATACTTGACATTTGTTATTTATAACCTAGTTAGTATTTATGATTTGTTAATTATGATCTACATTTAGTATACAGTCTTTGCTGTGTGCACATGCATTTTCCTTTCAATTCAAAGTGATGCCTCATAACATGCAGTCTTCAGACCAGGAAATTTAGGTTTAGCAGGGAAGTGAGAAAGCCCAAACTTTGCTGCCTCTGTGAATAATAATTCGAGTCCCTTTAATTCCTCCAATCCTATTCCATCAGCCCTCTACAGAGGCTTCATCACATGGAGGAGTTTCTGAACCCATAATAATATTCAAAAATTCTTAGTGTCTTACAGCAAAATACCAAAAGTCAATCTGTAGTTTGCTTCTGCTGTTGGGGTGAAGGTGGGACCTCCTAGACAGAACATGGACCAGAAAGACAGATTTAAATGTGAATTGCTGCTTTCTGTTTACTGTGACCAAGGGAGGCAAGTCAGTGAAATTCTTCAAATCTTAGTTTCTTTCTTTATATGTAAATTATGTTACTGTCCACCAAATAGGGTTTTGTTACGAGGAGTAGAAGGACAGGATCTGCCAGGTGCCTGCCGCATGCTCTGACAGATGGTAGGCCCTTGATAATTAGTACTCACTTCTCCATTTTGCAGTTGTCTGTCAATATTGTCCATGTGGTAGATTCTTTCCTAGGCAAGGGAATATCTGTCACAAACAAGGTAGACAACTCCTTCCCTCATGGAGCCCACTGTCCACTGTGCTGGATTTTTTTTAACAATTCTTTTATGGTTATTGAAATCCTTCTTTGTGGAGCCCATCCAGCTTTGAAACTGTCTCTGAGTGAATGTCCTATGCTAAAAGTTCCCAAAGCATAGTAAAAATCAGGCAAAAAGCGAGGACATCAAATATATCTTTTAAAAAGTCCATTCGTGGCCAAGAGCAATGGTGCCCCATTCCCATAATCCCAGAAGGGTGAGAGGTAGGAGGCTCACAAGTTTGAGGCCAGTCTTGGCAATTCAGTGACACCTTGTCTAAAAATAAAAAGTGAAAATGTCTGCAGATGAAAAATTGGTTGTGCTAATCATTGCAAAGTGTCAAGTGACAGCTCAGGAGATATGTGCTTTCACACACACACACACACACACACACACACACAGATTGTAATGTGAGTTTTCCTTAGTCCCGAAGTCATAGCAGGAACATGGCCAGGAGCTGATAGAGGGCACCCAGGAGCAGGGTGCCTGCCAGCTCCCAGGATGCTCACTCCCCTCGGGATGCAGAGGGGAGCACAGCAACCATTCATTTGCCACGTGCCCCAGGCCATCCACACAATAGCTTTGGGTTTCTCAGAGCCTCCCCAGTTTGAGTGGAGGGGGGAAATACAAAGACTGACCTAGAGATATACACCTTTATAAAGATGGATTGAGGCAAAAGTGATTGACTTATATACTGGCAAAAAGCCTGGAGTCAAGTTCATTGAGTAGGACAGTTGGCATCAAGAATGGTTTTTTCTTGTTGTTCGTGTTGTTGTTTGGCAATCTGTCCTTGACATTGAGTCCTGAGGAACTGCACATCATAGCTGAGAGACAGGAGAGAGAAATAGAGGGAAACTCCCTCTGGAATCTAATATATTACATTCTTCTTTCTCCTGGAAACACTTCCACACCCAATGCACCAACTGTATTGGTCTTATGCAGCCCAAATTTGTGATTTTATTTGTGGGCAGACACAGGATGATTGAAGAAATCTTGTGTCAGCCCCAAATAAACCAGACAATTGGCACTATGAAAGAAGGCATTCTAAAGGTAGCGGGACTTGTTTTCCTAAGCCCTGTAAGACCATCAATTCTATCATTTTATAGTTTAACTATATAGGTTGACTTAAGATTTGCCTTCGTACTGAGATTTTAAATGCTGGCAGCACCAACGAAACTAAAATCTAATTAGTAAATAAATTAAGGCTTATGTTTAAAAATCCCAGTTGTACACACACATACGCCACACATGCACATAAATACGCGTAACTTTTTTGCATGTGCATAGTATGAAAATTAAACAAGGATTTCTATGTTTCTTGTTAATGGGGGAAATGTAAGTCAAAGCATATATTTAGGTTACTTTGAAGAGTAAAATATATTAATGGGCTTGAAATATTTTTGTTTAAATGAGAGAGGGTTTCATTGCCAACACTTCGTTGAGTAGGTGATGCTGGGGTTCAAACCCACATCCTTGCGCATGCCAGGCAAGTGCCATAACTGCTGAGGCCACACTACTCCAGTGCCTTGAAATATTTTTTAACTATATCCATGTTCTTAAATGAAGTACTTCGTGTAGAAAAAGGATATGGGATAATTCACTTAATTCTCTGTGGGGTATTTGTGTGCTGGAACAAGGCCTATTGGATTTATCTTGATTCTTTTGCCAGACATATTTTATTGGATAGTCAATAAATACTTGTTGATTAGATTGATCCTGACACTGGTTAAGAGATAAATTAATCACTTCAAGATTCAAGAAAAAAATTCTGAGAACATTTTTCAATAAGGAAGATTACTTGACTTTAGTTAATAAATAAATTGGCCTCAGTTTCTGCCCTTCAAAGTTTGTTTTCTTTTTTGACCTATGATCAAAACTTTAAAAACATACACTGTGCTGCTGCTGCTGCAAAAAAAAAAACTTAAAGTGTACAAATTATCAATTTTCATTTGTAATGTGTACCTCATAGGATCATTGCCATATTACATTTTGGGTCAAAGTTACTGAGTTTCATCACAAGCCCCTCCAGTTCCATTAACAGTAACTGGTTTTACCTGGCTTGTTTCCAAGACAGATCTGCTTTATGTAGATTTTTGGTCTATGACCAATTTTGTAAGAGAAAAACTTCATAGCCCCTCTAGATGATGACTGTAAAATAATATGCAAGTTGGATTCCCAAAGTGATTATTTCATAGACTACACTATTGCCATGTTTTCCAAACTTTTTTGTCCATTGCTGATAGTAAGAAATACTTCTCAGGTCTCAACTTAGAATGCACACACAATTTCTTGAAATAATAATTTCACACAGCAATGTTTGATACATAGTTTTCTTTTTTGTTCCATTCCATTCTACTCTATAAATATAACTTCTGATCATTGCCTACTGAATAACTTGGTGATCCACTGGAAAAGGTTCTCACTACTGGATTAAAATTTAAAACAACTAGGAAACTTCTAAAAACATACTAGAGACAGAAGCATGATGAGTCAATGGGATGGGCTACATATTCTTGAAACAAACCTCCAGATATCAGGATCCTTGACTTTGATGAGGTGGATATGACAGGAAGGGATTACTATTTGAAAGTCCATATGGAAAAAAATCTTGATTCTCACCTCTCATTTCAGGCAAATCTAAATATTACTTTATATGTGACAGGTGAAACATATCATTCACACGTGACTAGTAAGCACCTAAAATGCAACTACTCTAATAAAGACATGTTTGAAGTATAAAACACAGCAGATGTTTAAAAGTTTCTGTAGAAAAAGAATCCAAAATATCTCATTAATAATTTTTATATTAATTACATGTTGAAATGATATTTTGGATATATTGGGTTACATAAAATGAGTTACTAAAAGTAATTTCACAGTTTCTTTTTACTTTAAAAAGCATAGCGTCTAGGAAATTTAAGATTATATATGGTACACCCCTTTTCTGTTTTTCCACTGAGCAGTATTGTTCTAGATGAAAAAATAGAATATAGTCATGACCTTGAGGTAAGCAGCAATTTCTTAAACAACACACAAAGTATACTACCATGATGAAAAAAAAATCAATAAGTTAGACTACATTAAAAACTTCTGTTTCTCCAAGCATGCCTTTAAGAATAAAAGCCAAGCTGCTGAGGGAAAGGAGGCATTTGCAACACCTATGACCAACAAGGAGTCACATCCAAAACCCCAATCAGTTTTGAAAGATAGGTCAGCACAATAGAAAAATGGGCAAGAGATTTGAGTAGGTACTTGCAAAAGAGCATTTCAAATGGCCAAGAAACGTGAAACATTCTCAGTCTTACTCGCTATCAGGGAATGTCAATTAAATCCACAACACAGTACAGCTCTACGCCCACCAGAAAGGCTAACGTGTAAAAGACAGACAATGGAAATGTCAGGGAGGCTGTTAAGCAGCTGGAACTCTCATATACTCCCGTGGGAGTGTGAGTTGGCGTAACATTGGAAAACTGTTCTGCAATATCCGTGAATATCCGTGAAACCTGAATATGGACATGATATATGTCCTGGCATTTCTGCTACCTGTATGCCCCATGGAAATGCATACATATGTTTAGCTAAAGACATATTCAATAACGTTCATAGAGAACAGCATTAGTTGTTACAGCCCCAAACTCAAAATAATCCAAATTTCCATCAAAAAACAGAGTGGAAAAACAGATAATGATAGAGTCATATGAAGGAATATTAAACACCAGTGAAAATGCACAACTATTAAATGTAGCAGCAAGGACTCATTTCAGTCCTAAAAGTTGAGTCAAAAGTCCAGATGCCAAGGAATGCATTCAGCATGATTCTGTTCAGATAAAGTTCAAGAACAGACATGATTAATCCTTAGAAGTAGAATTCAGAATGGGATGGTTGAGGAAGGTGGGTGGTGGTGGGCCAGAGGCACAGAAAGAGGGTCTAGGGTGCTAGTAATATTCTTCTATGCTTTCTGACTTTACTTTCTGCATACTACATTTCAATCCATATATTTGTTATACAACAATAAAAACATTACAGCCAGTACTGGGCCTTCAGGGATCCTGATTTAATTGGCCTGGATAAGGGGAGAATGTAGTTTAAAAATGTCTCCCAAGTAATTCACATGTAGAGCCATAGTCACAACTGGGCCTTTGAAAACCTTTGTGCTATGACAGAATCATCATTTTTATACCAGGCCCTTATTATCTTTTCTCAACTTAACACTGACTTTGAAGACATAATTCACATTGATCAGTCTTAGCAACTTAAGGGGTAATAAAGTACAGCGTCAGGGACTGAATTAACAAGGCCAGATGAGTAAACTTGTGCCCCATTTAAACCTGTGGCTCCAGTGATTATTGTCACACCTTCTGATGTTTTTCAAGTGAGGCTACAATTCTGGATTTTTGTGTGAAAATTCCTGAATTTTATTTTTTTTTTAAGAGAGAAGGACAGTGAGAGAGAGAAAGAGAGAGAGAAAATCCACCGCTCCAGCCCCCAAATTCCTGAATTTTAAACATTTACTCCAATTTTTCTAAAGCACTGTGTATGTCTATCAAACAGAGATAGTGATTGGTGATCCCAATTTGGCTAGTGTCAATTTCTGCCATCAGTTTGTAACTCTGACTTAAAGTTGTAGAGCTAGAAGATAACTTGTGAATATAGTTGTATAGTATATTAATTGTGTTTCCCTTTTCTGTTTCTGCAGGGATGTTGTGAATGTTTTATATATGTATATGTAAAGTGTTTGAGTCCTTTGGTAGAAAGCTCTCACATACCCTTGAGGTAAATGTCATTATTTACATTCTATTTTATTTTCCCTCTATTGTGTTTTCTTAGGGGTAACCTTGAGAAATTACATCGTTGACTCCAAATTGGTTATATGGTAGTGTTTTTCACATTCTGGGGAGTGGTGTTTGGGCAAGGCGGCTACCATGCCTTTCCTGTGAGATTCTGCAGATTCATATTCTTTCTTTCTGAAAGGGGAGATGTTGGGTAAAAGTTTCATTGTTCTGAGCTCATCACCTTTTTTCCCACACCCAGTCCCTAACTAATGGAAGTACTCCTTTAGTTCTTCCTGTTCTAGTGGAAGGAAGAGATGGTGGTGCCTGGTAGGATTCCAGCTTCCAATTTCTCACCTATAAAGAGGAACTTCCAAAAGCATACTTCTTCAAAATCATAAAAAATGACAGTCAAAACTGCTCATTTGTGTGGTGGAGAATCATTCACAGATACTGACATGATGAGAAGCAAAATCAGGTAGTGCACAGAGAAGAAGTCACATTTTTATCCTCAGTGCCTCGAGTCTGGCTCTGTCACTTTGAGCAAGTCTTTTGTGTCTCTAAACTTTATATTTTACCTGCAAATTGGAGGCTATGAATAATTTTTATTATTGTGTGTGCCTTTATATGAAACTTTGTTACCTGTGTTGTATAAAATACACTTGCTGTAATTTTTAATTACCCCATTTAATTTTTGTAACTTTTTTGAAAATGTGACATTATTAGTCCAAAATTTCAGCTGCCCAACCAGATTATCAGTGCCATTGGGTATCTGAATCACATGTCTTATACTCTTCCCTTCTACTGATTATCCTTAGCTTACACAGCCCTGTCTCCCACACTCCTAGCATACCCAATTCCTAAGGGACAGTAGGAAATCAGGCAGAAGGGCTTCACATCCAAGCCAACACCCCACTATTAGTCTATAATTTTCTATACATCACACAAGCGTTGCTAAACAGCTAAGCCTAAATATACTCTCCTGGCCTGTTTTCGAGTGGAGTTGAGACTAAACAGTGAGGAGGCAGCCTACTGCTACTGAGAACGAGGAGCCATCAGTAAGCCACAGAATGAACAGCTACTTCCTGCTAACTAAGGAGAGTTCTCTAGGAAGGAGCTGGACCATCAAAAGTTCTATGAGGATTTCCGTCTCTGTCATGCTACCAAATCCTCTGATGGCTACACAGTCTGAATAGATCCTTAACTGCCAGAATTCCTTCTGGAAGTTGGACCTATCCTATTCCTCTCCTGGGAGCCCATGTAAAGGCCCACCCATAATACTTAAGGAACTTGGGGCTACAGTACCAGTGGAGGCATCTAGCCCTTACCCTAGCCCTATCCTTCCCAAACCCAATTCTGTCCTGCTTGGAGAGGAGCCTGGTATGCATGTGTGTGACACCCCATTGTATGTGTTTTAGCTTGGTTCTCCTCCTCGTTTCCAACAGTCTCCTTTTGGATTCCTAGGACTGTGAACTCTTACTGGAGAACAAACCCAGGAAAGAGCCCATCCAGGCCCTGCAAGTGGGCTCAGAACTGTTTGGGTGGGGAATTCTAGGGCCCAAGCAAGTTTAGAAAGGAGGAGCATGGTGTGTGGTTGGGCATGTCCCCTTGGGCCTATGGACTCCTCTCCCCATAGGACAGGTGTGACCAGAGGATGGCCAGAGTGGGGTGTGTTTAATTATGACCAGAGTGTAAGGGTGGGGCTGCTCCTGGGCATCCAGCTCAATGCCCTTGGCACACAGGTGGCACTTGATCATATCATCTATTGATGTGCAAGAGAGTGACAAAGACTGAGTAATTTCAGGATTGCTGTGGAAAATGTAAATAGTATTCCTCTCCTCCTGCCATGCTCCATAAACATTGCCTACGAGCATCCACCTAACAGCGCAGCAAAGGTCAGAACTGCTGAGGTTTCATAAGATGGCTGATGAGCAACATTCCTACCCTCATGTACCAACAGGAGGAGCTAACCTGGCAGGAAAAAGGGGCACTCCAAGGCTGTCCCTTCTAAACAAAAGGATTTCACCAAGGCTCAGGTAGACACAGTCTCCTGGTGCATTTTCAGAGAATCCACCCAAGCTTAGAAAAGAGTCTCTTATGTCTAGCTTACACAGTACTTATAGTTGGGATATTTGGAGCTGAATATCATGTGTTCCTTTTATTTATTTTCTTTCAGAGCATTCCTTTTTTTTTTTTAAATCAATGTACGTATTCGATTTTGCTAATAGGAACGGCACAGAACTCTGAGCTCTGAATCCCCTCATACAGTGTTGGGAGCTGGGGTGGATAAGGGGGTATCAATTCAACTTCAATTCTTTTCCTCTCCCTTCTCTACATGCATACAAGGTCCTTCTCAAAACTGAGACCCGTGATTTGCAGTAGCACTTTTGCCAACTTTATATTTTGGCAGAAAAAAATTTCAAGGAAATATTCAGTAAGCCTTTATAAAAGAGGAAATTTTATTTACTTATTTCTTTATTTTTGGTGCTAGGTATGGAACCCAGGCATGCAAGTGATCAGTACGTGCTCTATCACTGACCTATACACTTCAGCCGAAGAAGAAAATTTAGAAGACATCACAGTCCCCAAATCAGGATCAATTGAGGAGCAATTAGAAAATCACGTTGTTGCATGTTTGACTGATTCCCCCAGAGGAAAGAAGTTAGTAATGTGCCAGACATGGTGCTGAGTTAGAAATCCATGTATGCTAGCACACCATTTTCTCTCATTCATACCAATTGATTTTCATTAATAGACAACCATCAGAGAGATGAAATGGAAAGTATATATATGCATATTGATGAAATTTAAGGATACTTTTCTTGGAAAAAATATATTTGAAAAACCTAGAAACCTGGGGAAATTTTTATTTTCAACTAATAGGTTACATTTCCAACCTTGGGATCAATGGAGTGATAGATGTTATAGCCAGATTGCCCTTACATCCAGTAAGTTTTCAAACAATACACCTGGGGTTTTTTTCTGTCCAGCATCTTTGCAAGCAAAGCTTATCTAAATTTAAGACCACAGATTTAATCAACATCCAAAAGGATGTTGATACTTTTAAATCAAATATATTCCATATATTCCAGACTCTGCAGAGTACCATATCTACATAAACATATAAGCCAGTCTCTGCCTCCCTCCCATCTCTTTCTGTCTACTTAAAATTTTGAGTGTTATGATTATTTTATTCTTTAAGAGGATTCTTGCATTAGATATGAGCTAGGCAGGAATGATTAGCTCTTTTCCAGTTTTGATCTTCTGATTTATTTTCTCTTGGTAAATAAATAACAAGAGCTGGTAACTATTGACAGAGGTAGCAGCTGCTCCAGTCAAGGAGGAGAAGCAAATGACCTGTCACCATTTGCAAAAGGGGAAAAAAATGCTATTCCAACAGGTGCCCAGTCCTCTAGCCCAATGCCAGTGATTTTGACCAGAGGGAAATCTTGCTTTTTATTGTTCTAAGTTTTCTAAAGATTTCAGAGTCCCAGAAGAAACAGTCGAGACTGTGTAGTTGAGGTGGTTTTTCTTCACCCCTTCTCCATTTCCTGCCCTTTCCCATAGGTGGTCACACCCACTGTACCCCACCCTCATCTGGAGATGTCACCTGTTCTTTTCCAAGGGGTGCTTCATTCTGTGGGGGTGGCAGGCTGTACAACAGGAAGCCCTGCTTTTAAACTTCACATAAACATATATTTTAAAATATTAAAATTGGGGGCTTGCTTCATCAGTGTGCCTGAGTAACCCCAGTTCTTCCCTAAAAGTGACCCAACTTGCCCTGTATCTGTGGGTGAAACAGATGTTCCAGATTCCAGCTTGATAGAGGTGTGGCCTCTCTAGGTCCTTCCCTAGGTCCTTCTGTCTTTTGTAAAGTGATGCCTTTGGTGACTCTGCCCAAGATGGTTCCCTGATGTAAGAATCTTGCTGTTGCTGAGGAAGTGACTTAGCTTGTCAAGTGACGCTCCTCCCTCAGAACTGCCTGTTCAGCACCTGCTCTGGTGACCTAAACACTGATCAGGGAGAGGTCAGGCATCATGACTGGCCATTGTGCCATCAAAAGGCCACAGTGTCATTGATGAGAAAATGTAGTCAGTGACCACAGTACTAATACCACAGCTACTGGGCACTATTCTAAAGTGATCGGTATAGGTAACCTTATTTAATCCTAACTAAACCTTACAAAACCAATATTACTCCACCTACCTTATAAATGAGTAATCTCAAACTTAGAAAACATCCCTCGTCATGTTGCTGGGAAGGGTTGAACATGGTAATCACATTCATAAACCCTTATTAATTAGATACTAGGTCTTGGGTTTCCATGTATCCTATTCTGGAAATTCTACCTGGTGTTTTGGGTTTGGGCAGGTCTGGGTATTCCCCCATACCCACAAGTAAGACCCATCAGTGAAAACTTTGGTTTACATGACCATGTGCAATTCTACCTCTCAGGACTTGTTCCCTGGGTTTTTTGCCTGGCAGGAGGTACTCATTAAGTAGACTTGCCTTACTGAAATAAGTATATGAAACCAGTATCTATTACCATCATGAGATGGTGAATGTGAGAGACTAGGGTCGGGAGACAGCAGGGCTGTCCCTCATCCCTCTCCCTAAGCAATCTTGTTAAACTTAGTATTTATCTTATTATTCAAACAAATCTTACAGCTTATTCTTTCGAAATAGGTTAGGAATCTAAGATAAGATTACTACATAACATCTATATAGCTCTTTATTTTGCTCAGGTATGTCTGTATAGCTAATTTCCATTAATCCTACAGTAGATCTTTGTAAGAGGTGAAATTAACCCCATTTAACAGGTGAGCAAATGAAGACTCAGAGAGGTGGAGTTGCCCACAGTGATTTAACTATTAAGTGGTGGGCTGGCTATCAAACCAGGCTTCCTGACTCTAGAGTCATGGTTCTTTCAAGATTTTGCATGTCTCTTTTTTCATGAATAAAAAAATCCACATTTATGTTTTAAGTCTTGTTAAATGTGTGGGCTTCGTGAAAGATAGTGAGCTACTTGGAGTGTGAACACTGAATTCGTTTTTTTCTGGTTTCTTTTTTCGTTTTTCATTTTATTCTTCTGTTACCGGCTTGCTGTTCCTATGGTGGCCTTATGGATGGACCCCCTCTAACAGGACTGAATGAAAGGTCAGCACTGTTGAGCATCACACAGAAGGTCGTTGCAGACACTGTCAATCCTTCAGTCTCTCAAATGGGAAAACCGAGACAGAACCAGGTGACTCACCTTAGGCTCTTTGTGAGTCACCAGCAGCAGGTTCCCAGTTCCCTTGCTTTGCCTGGACCACTCACTTGTGCCTGAGACTAATAACAGGGTAACTTGTGAAGCAAGATGTGACTCACCAGGCAAGGGAGGAGAGCTTGCAAGGAAGAGCCTTTGGAGAGGAGCAAAATATTTATTAGCAATTGGAAAGGAAATGCTGACATGATGCTATTTGAGTAAAATTCCTTAACATTGTGACAGGACACTATTACCTAGTTACCCAGATATTTACATACATTCAGTGTCCTAAAATTAACAGAAAAAAATTTAAAAAGTGAAAGGAGAGAAAAAGAACCAAAAACGGTGGGGAGGGGAGTGCTGCCTCTGAAGGCAAAACTGTTGATCCTATGAAACTTTCTCATAGAGTCACTCCCGTTGCCGTGAACCCTAAGACATACTTTCTTCTACCTCATCTATTCTGTAACTTTGCTTTACATTTTTCTGGTTGTGGTCATACCTGTTTTTCTGCAAGTTTCTATCCATACTACCAGTCTAAGGAAATTTCCTGGCACACTTACCTCCCTTGGTCCTGAGAGGCTTTGGCAATTTCTGTCCAGTTAATGAGGAGGACAGAAATGAGAAAGCTTCAGGAAGAACATTTTTGGGAAATTACCTCTTGTAACTTCATGTCTTGAGTACTTCCAGACTCTAAAGTCAGTTTATGGGTAGATCTCAAGAGCATGCATTCTGGTTGCCTTTGTATTTTCTTGGAAATTATGAAAATACAAGATTCCAAATAGTTGTTCATGTGTGTGTGAAAAGCCTGGGGTGAACTTTTATGTAGGTAACCAACTTACCTTATTCAATTAGTTTTGTTTGTTTGTTTGTTTTTTCAGTATTGGGGATCAAACCAGGGGACTATACCACTGAGTTAAACCCCAGTCCTTTTATTTTATTTTGAGACAGGGTCTTGCTAAGTTGTGCAGGCTGGCCTGGAACTTGCAAGCCTACTACCTCAGCCTAATGACTAACTGGGATTATGGGCATGTGCCACACTGTTCCTGGTAGTCATTAACTTTCGTATATGAGACATTTACTTAAAAGATAGTCTTAAAAGATAGTTTCTTTAAGAAGTATTAATGAGAAATAAATCACTTTATCATAACCTTTGAGTCAGGAGGAACTGCGTATGTTTGAAAAACACTGGCTTGCTTAGAAAAAGCAACTTTATATCCTTGGGCCTCGATTTCTTCATATCTAAATGTTGTATATATTTAGAACAAAATTTGCTTTGACTTAAGCCATTAAATTTTTAAAAAGTTTGGCCCATTGATAAATGGGCCAAAGAGCTAAATAGAGACTTCTCACCAGAGGACATTGATCAAGCCAATGAATACATGAGAAAGTGCTCTAAATCATTAGTAATCAGAGAAATGCAAATGAAAACCACATTAAGATATCACCTT
>PVKS010002719.1:0-113963 GCA_004027875.1 Aplodontia rufa | reverse complement strand
TAGTGGAAGAAAGTTATGTCATTGGGGACAAGACCTTGAAGGAAATATTGGAACCCCTGCATCTTTTCCTCTTTCTCTCTGTTTCCAGCTGCCATGAGGTAAGCAGATTTGCTGTACCATGTACTGTAGTCATGATGTGCTGCTTCACCTGAGGCCCAAGAACAATAGTGCCAACTGATCATGAACTGAAAACTTGAACCAAAATAGATCCTTCCTCAAGTCAGTTGATTTTCTCAGGATTTTTGTCACAGCAACAGAAAGCAGATCAATATACCTTTTGACTGCTTTCCATGCCTTTTCCAAACAATCTCATTGCTCAACTGAGCTTCCTTAAGAATCCATGTCTCAAGTTACTCTGATATTTAAATTCCTTCAGAAAACCGTGCTGACTTCCAGATGGTATCCACATTCCACATCTCATGCATAAAAAATCTTGATGATCTGGACACACCCCCTCAGCCTACCAGTTCTACCTGCCACTGCACACCCATTATGATCTCTACCGTCCCATTCCATCCTCACTCGGTGCTCTTACTATATGGAATTCAGACTTTCTGGAAGCCTCCTGTGTTCTTTCATCTGCCTTGGGGCTTTTATAAACCCTATTTGCCCCTGTCTGAAACACTAGGCTTTACCTCTTCTGAGATGTAAGAAGGCTATAACTGATACACTCTCTTCTCCAGAAAGCATTCCCTATATCTATCTCTGGATGAAGTGTGCTTACCTCTAGTACAACAACTTTCATATTTGGTTTTAATTATTTGCCTGTACTTACTTTTTCCCTGCAACTGTACATGAACACATGCACACGTGCACACACACAGTGAACCATATAAAATGTAGGTAGAAAATGAAATGCATGTGAAAATATGCAGAAGCAACTTGCTGGTCCACATGCGTATCTGTCCATGAAACAAAAATCTTTGAGGCCCTAATATGTCCTTTATATTGCATTCCACTGACCTTAAATGCCATCACTCAGTCATTGGTCACATTGGTTCTATGTCTCTGATTCTTTCTTCCCTTTGGTGTCACCATCGCTGTGGATTATTGGTCTAACACCTCATAATACATTGACTACTTTTCTCTAATTCCTCTTCTAACCTTCTTCACACACTCCCACTACAGTAATGAAGGCAGTGTGACACAGTGCTGAAGAGCCAGGCTGCTTCAGAATTCTGTGTCTGCCATTTAGTGTCTATGTGATTTAGAAATACTACTTAACTTCTCTCTGCTTCAGTTTCTACACCTGTAAAATGAAAATAACAAAAATATTTCCCTCAAAGAGATTTTGCCAGGACAGAATTTTACTTGTTACAAGGTCTTGGTATGGTGAAAAGGAAAACTACGCCATTGTATTGAGACATCCTTGCTACCTATTTTTATATGGTACATAAAATAAGAAAGTTATTATGTTTGTAAATGGTCAAAAAAATTAAAAGAATAATATTTTGTGAAATATTAAAACCATACAAAATTTTAATTTCAGCATTTATATATAAAGTTTTTATTGTGACATAGCCACACCTATTCATTTATTGTTCACAGCTGGTTTCACAGTACAATGACAGAGTTACACAGTTGCAACAGAGTCAGTATGACCCACAATGGCTAACATACTTATTATTTAACCTTTTTATGGTCAGTTGTAAAGACAGACTAAGACTGATCAGTGAAGAAGAGAAAAAATGGCAAATATGGCAAGATACAGCAAGGTAGAGTTCAAAGAAAGAAAAGAAGTCACGCTTGCCCAAGATCAGCACCGAACAACTTCGGCTCTCCAAATTCTGCCTGGATGCACCATGACTACTGAAAGCCTCTAGAGAAACATTACATCTCTTTCATTAATTCACTGCCACAAGTTCCAAGCAAGCCACCTTAAGGTCAATAGAACAGAAAAATGAAGACATCTCAGGGACCCCAAAATGTTTGTATCATACATTTCTTTCAGTTTCTAAAATGTACTTTATTCCTTTTATCTTTCTTAATCGGCTAAGAATAGTTGACTGATTTTTTTAAAGCCTATCATTAGAATCACCTGGAGCCAGGTGTGATGCCGCACACCTATAATCCTGGTGACATGGGAGAGTAAGACAAGAAGATTGCAAGTTCAAAGCCATCCTCAGCTACATAGTGTGGCCTTAAACAACTTAGTGAAATCCTGTCTCAAAATAAAATATAAAAAGGGCTGGGGACCTGGCTCAGTTGTTGAGTGTCCCTGGGTTCAATCCCTGGAGAGAGAGAGAAAGAGAGTGAGAGAGGGAAACCAGAATCGCTTGGAGAGCTTTTAAAGCATATGGATGCCTGGGTCCCACCCCAGAAATAAAACTGGAATGAATGTGCTGAGGCCCAGGCAAGGCATTATCCATATGCTTTAACAGACTCCAAGATGATTCTCATGTGCAGCCAGGGATAAAAACAGTTAGACTCAGAACTAGTCAAAGTTTTGGTATAAACCTAAGTGTGACATTTTCCAGGAAATCTTTACTATCACAGGCAGATTATGTGACTCTCTCATAGTAGCTTATTTTCCCCTTGCATAACACTACGCTATTTCTTTTGCCTAATTATATCACCCTGGCTCTGCAATATAAGGTGTTTTAGCCAGCTTTATCATTGCTGCGACTAAAAGACCTACAAGAACAATTTTAGTTAATTTGTTAATTTAGTTAATTTGGGTACTGATTAGTTAATTTGGTACAAATTTTAGTTAATTTGGGTACTGATGGTTTCAGAGGTCTTTAGTGCATAGGTGGCCAGCTCAATTCCTCGGGACTCAAGATGACACAAAACGCTGTGGCAGAAGAGTGTGGCAGAGTGAAGCAGCTCAAGGCATCTGATCACAAAGCAGAGACAGACTCCACTCAGCCGACACAAAATAAGTATACACTAAAGGCACACCCCCAATGACCCACCTCCTCCAGTCACACCCTACAAGCCTACAGTTACTAGTCAATTAACCCCTGTCAGGGATTAAAGCTCTCATAACTCAATCATTTCGCCTCTCAGTCATTTTGCATTGCCTCACATATTGAGCTTTGGGGGGACACTTTTCATCCAAACCATAGCATATGGTCTCAGACACAATCTAAATAATAATATGATTTTCTTATTATTTACACACACTACATAATTCATTCTCTTTCTCATAATTTATTAACCTTTGCCTTCCCTGACAGATTGTTGACCATCTGAGGGTGAACATCCAGTGCTATCCATATTCACTGTTGTATTGTAAAGGCAGAGAAGTTGAAGCACAATAGATAATCAGTAGATATATTTCATGAATGAATGAACGAGTAGCTACCTCCAGCCTGAGTTTAAACATCTGTCCAACCAATCTAAGAAGGGAAAGAAAAAAGGTTGGAAATGACTTTTTTTTTTTTTAAGAGAGAAGGACAGTGAGAAAGAGAGAGGCAGAGACAGAGAGAATCAATTTTTATTGAGTTTTCCACATGACCTTCGTTGCTCCTACACTTAGCTGCGTATGTGGGTTCTGGGGTTTGAACCCGTGTACTTGCGCATGCCGGGCAAGCACAGCAACGGCCAAGCCACAGCTTCAGCCCCTGGAAATGACCTTTTAACAACTTGAAAAGAATTCCAAGTGTGGTCGTTTCTACTGTTTGATTCAAGCATGGTAAGAAACAGGTATAAAATGTCCTTGCTAATCTGGATCTTTCTCAATTTCTAGAGATTCACTTATCCTTACCTTGTACCTCCCATCAAAGACAATACAGGAAGGCTATCATCAAGTAAAGGGATAAAACGTTTTAAAAAGTATTTTAAACTGTCTGAACCCAGTCACAAAATGCTTTGCTGCTCCAGGGGAGTACCAAGAAGCAAAGAGTGCTACTACATGTTTGTGGTAGGGGGATGTAGGATTGAAAAACAAGAGATAAGTGACAATGTTCTGCAACTGTGATTTAAGATCTGACAAGTATATAAACAGCCATCAACAGCTCAGTTTCTGCAGTTTGAACTTCCCAATTTCTACCCAAACTCAGCACTTATTTTCTGTGTGACTTTGGGTAAGCTACTAACCCCACTAAGAATTAGTTTCTTCAATTCAACCTCACTTTGAGAATTACCTATGATAAGTAATTCTAATCTCTGAGAAGATGATATCTAAGACTATTAATTAGTGTGTCTAATATTTAGAAAACAATAATAATGATATCTGAAATTATTTTTTCCTTTCAGGCATGATGGTGTATGCCTATAATGCCAGCTACCTAGGAGGATGAGACAGGGAAATTGAAATTTCAAGGGTAGTCTGGGCAACTCAGTGAGATCCTAAAATAAAAAATAAATGCACTGGAAATAAAATATAAAAATAAATGCTCAGTGGTAGAGTGTCCTGAGTTCAACATTCAATCCCCAATGCTGCAAAGAAAAATAAAATTATTTGCTGGAAAGTTCGATATTTCTGAATACTTCTCTAAATAGTTCCTGAGAGTGCCTTCCACACTTCTCCATAGCTATAATTAACTTGATTCCTGTTATCTGTTTTCTCTTGGGAAAATACCTTTGCAATGGAGTAAAATGCTGAACAGTTTTCTATCTCTAAATGTTCATTACATACTATACATGAAAATTATATATTGCTTGGCAATCTCTCCATCATGTTCATACTGATACTTACGTGCTGATATAATTAGCATTTTTCTTTTTTCTTTCATTGATAGAAATTGATGAACTATACCATAATCATGGTAACCCCAATGTGAGTTATTAAACTGCTTAAAATTTTTATATAGTATTTCCTCTGGGACTATTCTTTCATTTATATTAAATGTACATATGCCACATACCAACCTCATGTTAAAAATCAACATGAAAGTATTAAAAATTAAACATAATAACCTAAACTATCCCATAATTATAAATGTGTAGAAGTTTGCCTTTTATGACCATGTGAGGAAAATAATTTCAATAAAAATCATATATGTTTCCTGTGCCCCAATATAATCCTTTTCAGCTAAAATTTCCAGACTTATTAATGTTCTGTAATCTGATCTTTATAATCAAAACAGCATAAAATGGAAGAAATGAACTGATTAAGTACAGTAACAAACTGCATTATTATATAAGAAACACTCATAGTTGTCCAGTTTACATCAACTATTCTTGGTCATGGGAAGTGTTCTATACTACTACTTAGAGTTCAGTTTTCCCCAAAGGGTATTATAATCAACTAAAATATATTGCCATTAGTTAAGACTATGATTTCTTATTTTATTTCACTGTACATATATACCCATGTATATATACAAATATCATAATTGTAAATGTTCCATAGTTCTAGTTTTTGACAGACATCTTGAAAGAAAATGAGTGTCTAATATTCAAATTGAGAATGACAAGGACAATGACAATATAAACCAGTTAGCATGAAATGTCAGGAATTTTATAATTAATTTCATTGAACCAAGCACCTGGTAAGCCTACTTGTATTGCCTTTTCAGAAAATAGAAATCTGATGATTAAATGCAAATATATCTTCTTATAAATCAGAAAATACCAGTGTACAAAAATCAGTTCCCCAGTGAAATCCACAGTTGAAAGGTCAAAAAAACAAAGCAAAACAAAACCAGTGCAATAATCTGAAGTAGAACTCATGAAAAAAAGTGACTCCCATGAAAATCAATTGAATCCACATCCAATTATGGACAATTTGTTATTCTAATTTTGACTATCCAGGGGTTGAAGGAACTGCATAAACTACAGGATCCTTGATTAATCCTTAATAAGGAACAATAAAAGAATTTTCCTTGAATATCAGCGTATGGGCACACATCTTTGACAATATTTAATCTGTAATTTCTTTCTAGCTATTTAGCTAAGACTATTTCCTATCTACTCTCAAGGAGCCATCATCATTGGTCTCTTAAAATATTGAAACAAAATATAACTTCCACTGCAATTTACATCTCTTAGAACAACTGGATCAATGAGCATCATATCTATCAAATAAGCGTTTTTGTATGTGGAATTTGGCTGTCACAGTAACTGTGTGTCAATTATACATAGTAATCCGGTAAAATGAAATGAAAACTCGTGGGAATTATTGAGCAAGTGTGGCCTAGTTTATGCTAGTACCTAAAAATCCAAATAATTTAAGGCAGCATTTGTATTCCCAAATAATCTAACTCAAAATTTTATATAAAACATTAAAACAAAATTTTATGTATAACTTAAATGCATCATTATTTTTTATGTAGGAAAAAAAAATTTTAACAGTACCAGAGAGAAAAGAAAAGTAAGTCAAGAAGAGAGCACAGAGAAAGTTTTAAAGGTGTGGACTGTGACCTCAAATAAGAAGGGTAAGAAAGTCCTCACTAAAAAAAAAAAGAAGAAGAAGAAGAAAAGAAAGAAAAAAAATGCTATTTACATAAATTCTAGACAATCAATTCTGAGAAAAAAAAAAGAATTCTAAGAAAAATAACTGGTGCAAAGAACCCACACAATGTTGGCTTAGAAGGTTGGTAGAAACATAAGGAGCCATTCTCTCCTCCAAAGGGTGTAAAGATTTAAAAGGTGAGGTCAGAGAAATCAGAGTGAAGGTATATTGAAGGCAGACTGAAGAAGTCTAAATAGGTTTGATTTTATTCCACAGGAGATGGAAAGCCACTGGAAGGTTAAGGAGAGAAAGGTTATCTGAACCAATTGTTTTTGTGCTTATTTTCTCAGAGCAGGTTTAGCTGCACAGCAAAATTGAAACAAAGGAACTGAGACTTCCCATTCAACTTATTTTTTCAGACCTCTGTGACTGCTGTGTTGAGAACAGTCTGAAAGGATATTGGAACACAGTCCTACAGAAGTTAGGAAGTACTTTTAATCTTCCAGATGTGAAATATTGGCTTTCTTGGACCGAGAAATGAAGTACTGGGTCAGATTCTGAATACATACTGAAGATTGAACAGATAGGGATTACTGAGAAGTTGGATACAGGCTATCAGAGAAAAAGAGTCAAGGCTAACCTAGTTTTTGCTTGACCATCATGATTGATTGTGGTACCATAAACTAAAATTGAGAAAACTGAACAGGACAGGAGAGGAATCTTGCAATTCAGTTTGAGATGACTTAAATACCACTAGAAATGGTTGAATAAGGAGTCAAGTATACAAGTCTATGGCTCGGGGGAAAGATCTGGATTAGAAGTAAAACTTTACTATTAATGACATAAATGTTATTATTCAAAGCTACATAAATTAATTTTATGATTACCTAAAAACTATATGATATATTTTCCCTTGAAGGAAATCTTTATGACCTAAACATGCTTACAGTAAACATTTTGTCTTCCCAATTAAAATAGGGAACATAATCCAATATTTATACTAAAAATTAAAAAGTAACAAATGTCATCCCATCATGCTGTAGCTTGGTTAATTAAGAAAGAGAGAGAGGGAGAGAGGGAGAGAGAAAAAGAGAATCAATTTTATTTATTCTTTCTTTTTTTTTTTTTTGTTTCTCCAACACTTAGTTGTGTATGTGATATTGGGGTTTGAACCCAGGTGTTCACACATGCCAGGCAAGTGCTCCAATCCCTGAGCCACAGCTCCAGCCCCTTTAATTTGGTTAATTACTAGAACTGTCATATGTTAAGCTACTTCTTTTGTCTTGTAACAGATTTTATAAATGTGTAGATGGATATGTTTCATGTATTCCCTTATAAAATCAGAAATTACTTACTTATATGTTTCCAAGTCTACGATGATCACAACTCCATATAAATATCCTATAACTGCTGAAAATCCCTGGTGATTTTACAGCCAGTTGACTATTCCAGAAAAAGGAGCATAGCCAGCCCCAGTACCCTGATAAGTTTTTAGAGGATCCAATGGATATAAACAATCGGGATTGTAGAGATACCACATATGCCCTGATCCTGTCAGATTAATAGATATTCTATACTTTTTAATTAGTCATATGACTCCATGCTGTGCAGAAAAATAGATCCATTTGGTCTGGTGTAATGTGTTTTCTGTCCACTTCCCCAAATTTATCTTGCATTACATCCCCTTTTCCTCTTCTTTAGTCACACTGTCTTTTTTTTTCAAGACCTCTATTCAGATCCTTTGTGCTGCCTTTTGCCCTTCTGCCTTAGACCCTCATGCTGCTGCCTAGAGGAGTATTCTTTCCTCACTTCATTTGATTATTAAATGCTCAATTGTTATTTCTCAGGGAAGCTTTCTTTGGCCTTACTGAGCTTCTATTCTGTATTCCCCTAGAATCCTGCACCTCTTCAAAGTGTCTATCATGCTATAGTTTCATATTTACTTGCATGACTGTTTGATTGATTACTACTGTCTTCTTGAATAGGCCTTAAATTCAATGAGGCAAGGTTGTGACTAACTTTACCTAGCAACTAGCCTGAGCACATATGCCTCTAACATGTACTTCTTGGATATTTGTTCAAATGAATGAGCTTAAAACCTAGCAGAATAGGACTTTGATAGATATTCTATTCTGTATAGATTGAAATAGAAATTGGTAGATATTTGTCAAATTAATAAATTAATGGTTGACTATATTAATCATATATTAATCAGGTTTTCACTGTCACTCTTTTAGCAATATACACACTCTATGAAAACAGAGACTGCTATACTATCTTTGCATCTAAAGAGTGGTTGTTCATAGATAGTGATGGTCATTTAAAATTTGAAGTTATTGACAAACTCAATCCTCAACTTTGTCATAATATAGAAAAGCTTACGCAAACAAAAAGTTGAAAAGCAAAATTATGAGTATGGTGTAGAAAAGAAAAATCCAATTGAGAGTTGATATTTGAAAAGTACAGCATTTCTTATTGACAAATGGCCAAAGTTATTAACAGAAGTTTATTTTTAACAAAATAAAATTACATTTCCATTCAACTTTCAGATTGAGAAGAGCAATACTCACTGACATTTAATTTATTATGTCCTCTGGAAAGAAGGATTAAAATAAATTGTTATCTGAATTGTAATCAACTGAACTGCTCAATTCAGTTCTTGAAGAGCCACTGCTGTTTGGCAATATGGTATTTATCAAATGATTTGCACATAGCAGTAATTATCTTCCAACTCACAGTGTCTCTTGTTATATAATATCACAGTTTTGGATATATTTATTTTCTATTACAGATGGTTTGTTAAATCCTTGGCTTTTCATCCCAATTATCTGTGTAACTTTATAAAGCACCCATGCTCGGATTCCATTCAAAATCTATTCAATCAAAATCACCAGGGTTGGGACTGAAAATAGTTGTGATTCTAAGTCAGGGATCATTGCCCTATCTTTAGTGAAAATCCCTTGTTTAAGAATTTATTAATTCATTCATTTATTCATTTTATCTATTTTGTTTCACATATGGTACTAAATGCTAGTGTTATTTATGTAAAAGAGATGTGTTTTCTGCTTTCACTGAATCAAAAATATTCTGAAATAAGTATACAAGTTTAGGGTAAGCACAGTGTGCTTGAGGATGTCATGCAAGGTCAACCTCCCTGTCTTCATGATTGAAAAGAAGTAATCCTGGAAAAGATAGTATCTAAACCCTGAGGAAAAGCAATGGTCAGCAAATTAGGGGCTTGATCAAAGTGGAATCATAGCTTGACCTGCAGGCAACCAGTATTTTTTGATCACAACATCAGCAGAAATAGGTTCAATATACTTCTGTAAAAATGGACAGTAATTACTACACATCTAGGTTTTTAATTACATAATTGAAGAACAAGTCATTCTTGTATGTGGCTTGTTCTATGCAGTTTGGATACACTAAAACTGATAAAGGTACCCATTTTGGTGATTTTAATGTAGCTAAAATATAAAAGAGGTACGGAATATAAAAACAACACATTCTTCAAAATAATTCTACAACTACTATTTATCAATGTTATTAAGCACTTGAAGCTTTATATACTTTTTACTTGAAGATGGTAATTCATAATATAACTACAATATATATGAGTATATAAATTAATAAATTACTTCTAATCCAAATAAAGAATTATTTAAAATATCATATATAAGTAGGTCACCATTTGTCAGTATTAAGCAAAGGCAGATAATCTCCAATAGATACAAAATAAATGAAAAACACAAAAATTAATATATGACAGCAATATTTCTAATGAATCATTTTACAGTGTGATATTCAGGAATTATACTTTCCTTCTCTGGTCACCAACAGAAAAGGGAAATGATAATTTATGCTACTTCATATATATATATACACATACATAATCACTTCATATATTGCAGTTAACCATAATCTTAGAGGTAATACAGTCAATCGGTAGCTACAAATATTCAGAGGAATCTTTGGAGAGAATTCCAAAAAATTTTTCAGATAAAAAATCTAGAAATAAATTCCAATTTATTTACTTTTGAGACTGGGTAAAGAAAAAGGAGGCATAGGATATAATCACTAATAATAATATGACATGAGGAGAGGAGGTCCCAAACTTTAATTTCACACCACTCCAAGATAACTGGATATTAATCTTGCTCCAGTCTGCTCAGTGAAAAAGTAAGACAATTATTAACCTATATAATAATGATTTATATACTATATATTCTGTCAGCATGGTTGACACTAGGGACACAAATAAAAATGGATTACAGTTATCATCCACCTAACAATCCCAAGAGGAAATCTGACATATAAATAAGTAATTTAAAAAAAAAATAATAATAATGTTTATTTTGTGTAAGCCATGTATCTTTCAGATACATTCTCCTAGTTGATTAAATTCCAAATAACTTTTGACTATTCAGGTCTGATATTTTTATATTGAATGCAAAAAGTAAGCATATATACATCAATGACCAGAAGTAGAATACACCTGATGTTCCTTGCCATAGATTCTGATAGAAAAAGCAGGAATCTGTAATGTCTTTACCTAATGAAACCACATCAACCCCAGTTTATACCTTAAACCTCAATAGATATATCAATTAATTTCTTAAAAGAGTAAAAGGAATCAAAGTGCCAGCAAATCCTCTGTGAGTTCTCCTTCACCTTTTCTGCTTCATTTTGACCATAAAATGGCTAAGTGTGACACAGCTTCCATTACTGAACCTAAATGTGGGCTGAAGAGCTACCCGAATTGTAAAATTTGCCTTTCTCAGGACCTCTACATCTTCTTGTAGAACTCAAGTTAGTCGCACAGTTGACATGAGATTTACGTGATTTGTGCATTAATGTTATGCCCAGGGCACAGTGCTCAGGAGCACAAGTCCAGAAGCATTAGAGTGCTCAAAAAGTTAACATGGACAAGTGGTCAAAAGTCAGGCCTCTGGAGCAAGATTGCCTGTGTTTAAATCTGGGGTAGATCACTTACTGTATGACCATAGATAAAATCATTAACCTGTCTATTTTTCAGTTTCCTCATGGATAAAATAGGTATTCTATGTCAGCTGATTTCTAGAACAATTGTCAGAATGAAATTAGATTCTACATGAAATGTATGAACTCGTGTTAGCTCTCCCTATATGTGTCTTCCTGGAGATATGAGGAACCATTTCATGAATCTGTGAAATTGGAGTTGAAATTCTGAAATATAAACTGAGAAAGTGAGTGTTAATTGTATGGGAAGAGAATAGATATTCCAAGGAAAGAATTCCAAGACAGGGAATATACAAACAAGGGGATTAACATGGTTGAAGTGCTGGGTAAATGGGAATGGGACTGGAGAGGTGAAAAATGTCAGGTCACAGGACATAGTGACTTCTCAAAGTCACTCACTGAAAGGCACTCTATGCCATGCTTGACCATTTAGACAATAATTCTATCCTTAAATTCAGTAGAACATTGTGATGACGTAACAGCATTCAAAAGAAAGAGTGATAGCCAACAGCAGGCTGCGCTTCCTTGCTAGACTCTAATCAAGAGAGAAGCAAAGACACCTCTTTAATATCATGACTCGTGTTTTTTATCAAGCTAAGGGCACCAAGTATGCCCAAGAATTCTTACTGGCCTTGTCAAGGATTGCAACTACTGCTCTTTCTGACAGTCACCCTTTCAGGAAGTTGTATGTGAAAATCTGAGTGAGAAAGGAAAGCCAGCACACTCTAAGGTTCATTCCTTTAAGCCCGGATGAAAGTTTACCAGTCAGACAGAGGAAGGAAGCTTCCACTGATACTCTACGAGCTCAAGTTCTATGAATAGGGACCTTCATTTGCTTGTGCAGTCCCAGGCCATTCAAGAGCAATTAAATTTGGTTAAAATGAGAAAGAAATGCTTTTCAAGAAAAAAAAAAGAAAAAAGAAAAAGAAGGTTTGAAGGGATTGCAAAAGTTGATTGTGCTAAAGCACTTTTACACAGGTTTGTTTAGTTCTCAATTGTCAAGTAGTATTTAAGCTGGTCTCCTACTCTGAAATATGATAACCTTTCTTTTCTCTGAGTTCTTTCTCCTAAATTAATAGCACTGTCTCTAGTTCCACGCACAGCAAGCAAAGAGTTTATTTTACCAGATAACAGTAGGTCTGGTGATCAGCCAATGTCTAACGAATCACTAGCCAAGTCAGTAGAAGGCCAAAGACTGCAACTGATAAATAGATAATACTCCCTAAATCCCTAAAATTGTTTTTCATCTTCTCTACAAACTAGTATCATTCAGGCAATCCTAACACGAATGAAAGGGGAAAAGAAACCATTTATCTGTAAAATAGCATTATGTTAGAATTTGGAAGCAAGAGAAAGCAATATATTACATGCATCCTAATATAGAAGACAGTTCAAAAATGGAAGAAAAAAATGACCGAGGCCTTGAATTAAATTTAAGGAGGGCACTAAAGCATAACCCAGGCTTCGGTGAAAGGTTGTCAAACTCATCATGCATTAGACCCAGCAAAGGCATAGCAACACATAATACAGGGCAATCATAGATATGTGGTGGTGGGGAGGGGGATTGGTGGGGGAAAGGGAATCCTTCCCCCGAGAATCCAAATAACACTATGCAATCGTTTAATTCTGTAAAAATCACAGCCTAAGCATTTATATTGCTTGAAGAGGCTAAGAATCAAGAAACGGGTATAGGCAATGTGGGGGTAATTCTGATTTCAGAAAAAATGCATACCATATTGTTACTTTGTATGCATTTATGATTGTACAATAACTCTTTAATAAAATTTTTTAAAAAATTTAAGGAGGGCAATAATGTATACCAAAAGCTAGACTGAAAACTACATTTAAAGTTAATGCTTTAGTGAGGGAATATAGACTACATGGAAACTTTTTATAATATCTATGTATTCCTTTTTTTCTTCTTTGCTGGGGCACAAAACATCAATGGTTTAAACACACACACACACACACACACACATACACAATTAAAAAAAAAAACAAAAAACCTTGGTTTCCTCTCACACCACTCCCATCTCAGGCCACATTCCCCTAGTATTGAATGAGGGAAGTGAAAGGAGTGGGAGCAGAAATGCAAACCAGCACTCAGGCCCCACTTAGTAGCTGTCTTGAATTCCTAATGACTATTCCAATTGCCCTTAATCCCTCTCCAAATGAGGAGACATAAGAAGAGTGTACTCAGGATCCAGTGAAATTCTGACTATTAAATACTTAAACATAATCATTAAAATTATATGAAACGATAGGGATAGGGATGCTCATTATTTATAAAATGCCAGGTTATATAAATTGTTAAACCTGATTATAACTAATGGTAAATGCTTCCACAGTATCATCTTTGGGACCCTAAGGACATTCATTGCTTTTTCTAAAGATACAATGTCTCTTAATTTGGTAGAAATATTAGCTCTTAAAGATTGGTTTTCTAGAAATAAAAGTTGAGATGTAAAGTCAAATTCTTCTCCCCTTCCTCACAATTTCACATATAGTAATAAAATTCGTTAAAAATGTTGACATAACAACAGATATGGTAATCCATTAAGAGTGAGTACTGCCTATACATTGTCATTTATTCCCAAGGTAAAAAGTATTTGTGTCATTTCAGATGCTTTGACAATCCAAAATACAAACTTTAATTAGAAATAGCACTATTAAGTTCTCTCTTTTTTTTCTAAATTTTACTATTTATGAGGAAAAAGATTGTTAACACATAATGAGTGCATTATGTCACAGTGATCATCTGACTTGTGAATAAGGTCCATATGATGTAAAATATGATATATAATCAACTAAAATTAACCTGAGAAGATCAGACTCATATTATTTTCTTTGTTTAATGTAAGTATGCTATTTTCTTAGCTTCTTCAAAATTCAGAATCAAGCCTGGTCCTCTGTCAACAACTATACAGAGAATAAAAAAATAAATAAATAAAAATTTAAAAACTATGTTCTTCCTCCAGCAACAAATGTATAAAAAATTTTTTTAAAAATTATTACCCTGGGGCTGGAGCAGTGGTTGGAGCACTTGGCTGGCATGTGTGAGGACCTGGGTTGACACCCCAGCACCTCAGATACAACTGTCAAAAAATGAAACCAAACCAGATGAAAAAGTAAATAAAATTGATTATCTCTCTTCTCTCTTTCTCTTTTAAAAAAAAAAAAAGTAAAAGAAAAACTGTTATCCTTCTTACTCTGATGCAGATAATCTTATAGAATCACTTAGGTACATTAACAATATGTCTATGATGAAATGATCAAAAATTAACTTTTTCCAAACTTAGGAAATTGAAGAATTCTAAAATGCATTGTGTAACACTATTTCCCTATCTGATTTTCATTAAATCTGGAATTTTCACTTAAAACACCTTCTCACTTATCTAAATTCCAGCAAATATATCTTTAGGTAATATTTGGTTAATCCATCAAGTCTCAGACAGGTATTACATAAAGATATTTCTTATTATTATTACACATCTTCACCCTTCATCCAGAAAAACTTTTACTATTGTTAAGAATATTCTTATGTTTGTATGAATAAGAGTAGCTAGCAATCAGCCTTCTATGCCTTAGCTTCCTCATTAAAAAAGAGAGAAGGTAAGATTGATTAGCAATTACTAGAATTCCTAGTTCTAGCATTGTCAAGCAAGAAATCTCATCAATATACCTTTCTTTGACAATTTTTTCTTTTTATTACACAGACACACTCAACTAAGCTTGATTTGAATTCTTGTTATCAATTAACAGACAATGATAAACAAACCAGAGCCTTGATAAATTGACCAGAGTGAAACTTACACAAGAAATTTTTGGGAGAAGAAAGGTAACTATTTACACATTTTTATCAGATAGAAATCCAATCCAAAGATACAAAAAGAGGTGGCTTGCCTTGCTGCATCTTAAGGCTAACTTAAATTGAACAACATTGTAATGCTTCTACTTTACTCACAAATCAAAAGAAATGAGAAATCTAAAAAAATTAAATTACAATCAATCATATTCTAGTTGTAAATGCAGTTCCCATTTTTCTACTTCATAATTTTATTTAAAACTAGAGTTACCACTTAAAGAGTAACTTTCTAATTACAAAGCAAATTATCACTTTGAAATATTAATAAACTTAATTTTAAAATTAATGGATAATTAGGTAAAAGAATCTATAATTAACTGAACATGTATGTTCCACCTACGCTGAGACTCTATGCATAAAGCATGCAGGAAGGTGTTTCCCAGCAGCTACATTTCATACTTTATTGTTTCTCTATTATAGATTTCATCAAGTTTGAATTTAAAAAAAAAAAACAAATAGACACGATGTTAATAATCTTACCAAATAATGAATTTATTATCAGAGGCATAATCGATTTTTTAATTGATTTCTAATGAAGTAACAGAAAGGAACAAATATGCTTTCCTTGCAAAACTGGATTAGTGCATACTCTGGAAGCCAGCACCATTTCACCTGCTGATCCTGGGCACTCAGAACAACTCTTCTGCAGGGTTCACTACCAATAGCTGACAAGCTAACAAAATTCCTTCAAAAATTTTATCAACATTTTGTAAGACACAGAATTAGCTTTCCTACCTAAAGCTGAACACCATTCTATTTAGGAAAAAAAATTAAAAAGTTTCAATTGGGTTTTACTTTTATTAGTGTTCAGTTATAGCCACCTGTTACTTAAATTGCTGTTAAAACTCTAATGGGAAATCATCTTAGTCACTATAAATTCCAGGTAAATCTCAGGTTGTATCTATAGCAAGTCATGGTCTCTCTCAAAATATCTCTCTCCCTCCCTCCCTCCCTCCCTCCCTCTCTCTCTCTCTCACATACACACACCACATACACCAATAAAGTCCTAAGACAAAACATAGACAAATATATCAAATAGAAAATTGAAGCTGATGTAAATGCCTTTTTCTTAAAATTACATCTAGCCTTTTTATACTAATCATAGTACAGATTAAAAAATTTTAATGCATACATTAAAAATTCCCAAATTACTTTGAATTTCCAAAATAAAATAATGACTGTGAAGTCAATTTATTTTATCCATTCAATTTCAAGAAATTTCTTCTGCATTATTTTTCTTTAGAGTTTAACTTTATTATGAACCCAGAACTTTTTCAGGCTTTAATAACCTAATTTTATGTGAAAAAAAACTTTTAAATTTATCTTTGGGTTTAAAAACCAAACCACACCACTGCACATCAGGGAAATCAATAAGTCATGGTATAATTTTGTAATATACTTTTTTTGAAGCTGGCATTAAATCTGACTCATTCCTTCACCTACAAATATAAAGCTAGTTTTAGTACTAGACACTGAGTTTATTTTCACCTTATTGTTGATTCAGAATTTGAAGCCAGTGTTCCCTGTTTAAGCATCAATATACTAATATTTCCTTTTTGATATTTATTATGCAAAAAATAATAAGTTTGAATAAAGATGTGGCCTCTCAAAAGGCAAAAAGTACCAAGTATTTTGATAAATCAAATAACAAAATTTTACAATAGGAATATCTAAAGTATCATATAATTTCCAAGATATTTCATCAAAATTGACAAGCAAAAACCCAATAACATCTGATACTTACACTTCACTGTTTCTCACATTACTCGGATTTTTACAACAGAAGTTATTTTTCTATCATTTATTTGGTGTGATACTGAGAGGTTTGTTAAAAAGTATTTCAGGTATGTAGCTAGATTGAAAATAGAAAGTTGAAAGTATAGAAATTTGATTTTTCTGATATTCTTAGCTCTCTCCCAGAAGGCCCAATAAGGAAAATAAAAATAAATATTTTCAATTAAATACTCTATTTGGCAAATTCATAGAATAACGTCCTTTGAACATTTGGTTCATCAGCCTTCACTGAAGAATTTCTCGGTTTTTACATTTTTAACTAAACAGCTGCCATTACAATACTCATATCTGCATGTGTGTGCAACACACTGAGAAAGAATTGGTATTTCCATTCTTCCTTAATCGTGTCCTTTCCCAGCATCACTAGTTAGAGGAAATTCAAGAGGCCTTATTTACAGTGGCAGATGTTTGAATTACAAATAATAATCAAAACCAGTAGAGGGCAGAACTGCTGACTGAATTAACCAATCCAAGTGGTGACCAGGTACCAAAGGTAAAATGCAAACTTTCAGATGTATTCTACTCTCGAAGATTCCTATTTATCCTTTAAAATTTTGAAATGAAGGATCATAATCAATATAACTTATTTCAGAAGTCAAATATAGTCCTAATGAAACTCTAACTGTAGTCATCAGGAAACTTCACGTGCAAGAGCAATCTAGAGCTGCATGCTACTCCGGAAAATGAAAGCTGCAAGCGTGCGCTAGGAGTACCGACCCGGTAGCAGAGTTTGACTTCAGGGAGCGCTAACTTTCTTTAGGGAGAACTCAGATCTTGGCATCTGACCAAGGGCCAGACTCGGGTTTCTGCTAAATCCTGAGCATTTGGGACTGGCACTTATAGTTTGTTCGTTTGTTTCTCCCCTATCCTCTCTTCTCCACCCTCTTTCCTATTCTCCGAACTCCCGAAACCGCTTGCTTCCTACTGTAAATTGCGTGTGCTCCCTCCCAAGGCTTTCGCCTGCCAGCCGAGTCTACAGCACCTAACGGACCGCTCCAGCCAGATGACTTTTCGGGAAAGGGAGGGGCTCGGGAGCAGGCAAAGGGGAGGAGTGAAGTCGCTCTCCCTCCTTGAGTCCTGACAGGGTTGCAGTCTTCGGAGCAGGTCTGGTCATTCAATATTTGGTGGTGCCACGTAGGAACTTTTCCTTACCTCTCTCCTCCCACCCTCCCCACGCCCCCTCCTCTTCCCTCCCGGTGCCTATTCCTCCGCTCCCACCCCATTTGCGTGACGACTTTCACCATTCTCCAGAAGAGCTGCACGTCCAACGTCCAACCTTCAAGAAGTGTTTGTGTGTGTGGTGGTGTGCGTGTGTTGGCGGGGAGAGATTCATTGAAGGAGGGGGCTGAAATTCAGGGAAAAGTGTTCTCCCTATCTTGAACCCGTTCCTTATAATCTGTGGATTGTTTTCCACTTAAAATTGCTCCAAAATGATCTCTCTCTCTCTCTCTCTCTCACACACACACACACACAACCACAACATACAAAGTGTTCTCAATCTTCCAGATTCATCCCCCTGGTTTCTCTTATATCCCCCAAAGTAGTACAGCCTGTTTCTCATTTCTTTGTAGACAAAGAACTTTATCAAGGTTCATTTTATACCCTTTCTCTATATTTTCTCCTCAGCTCACCCTTAAAAAGATATTCCCACTAGTTAGAAACTGAAAAAACTAAAAGATTTTTTCAAAAGGCAGTCTAAGGACTGTTCCTCAAAAAAAGCTTTGTACAACTGCCCTTCTGTTCAAGGTAATAATTTTCCTCTTTTCAAAAAGATAGGAAAGTGGCGAAAGGCATTTTCAGCCAACTCTGTGCCTGACAGATCTTTTTTCCTGCTACCTACCTCCTCTCCCCTTATTGTCCCGCCTACATCCATCTCTGTCTTCAGTTTCCACTTCCAACCTGGTGGCAACTACAATCTGGATTTTATTTAAGAGAATTTTTGAGGGAGCAGAAGGAGGGGCTCAAAAAGCAGAAAGACCGACAGCAATACCCCACCTCCCCAAATCCATTTTCCTTACCTCCTCTGACCTCTCTAGCTTGGAAGAGGAAAGTCAATGCGAGGGTTGTTATGGTGAAATCCCAGAGCCACCGTTTCGTTTTCCACCTAGAGGACCACGGCTCCATCTCTGAGCCCAGCGCTCACAACTGTGAACTCAACTCACGAAATTGCGATTGCAGATCAACTTCGTCCCTTCCAAGGTATTTCCGATGTTTGCTACACAGCCATTGATGAGGGAGAGGAGGTAAAAAGTCAAAGGGCTTTTTCTTTTAAATTTGATGGTTTGCTTCCTTCCTGTCTCTCGCCCCCTCCTCTCCCTCTCGGTTGGCCCCGCGGACTGGGACCCTCCGATCCGTCCTCTGCCAGGCCCTGCCTTCAGACTGAAAGCAGATGAGGGGCTCCAACCAAAAGGCTGAGAGCACTGCGTACCCCTAAAGGTTTCATGCCGTCAGTGGGCCGGACGAGGAGCTCCGGGCAGCCCCCTCCTCCGCCCACCACCCTCTCCGCCCTCCGGGCGCCCCCCCTACCCCGGGCGAAATTGACAAGCAGACTGCAGGTCAGACCCAATCACACGCCTCTCGGGAGGCCGGGAGCCCGCCCCCTCTCCCTCTGCCCAAGAATCAGGACTTCTGCAAGCCCAGCCCACCAACCACCCCCCATCTTTCCACTGCTCTCCTCCCTCTACTTCTACCCCAATGCCGGAGAAGAAATGGGAGGGAGCTACGCGGGACGCGTGCTTGGCTCCAGCACTTCGGGAATGAAAGGAATTGCCGGAGAGCCCCGGAGCACACGGAGTTTTGAAGGAGCTTCTGTGTTCAATAAAAACAGCTACTTATCTACGTGCACTGTCTGTTAGCCTCCCGTTCGTCCGAGGGGGAGGGGAGAAGCCCCGCGTTTGATCGGCCCCTCCGCTGGAGTCCTGAGCTGGCAGCGTAACCTTATCCCTGTGCAAAAAATCTGCTTAGTGTAGCAGACGCGAGATCAGCGGACTCATTGAGCTGCCTGCTCCGAAAAGTATTTTTACTATTTTTTAAACCGAGACTAAGGAATGAAGGTAGCGTGGAGGGATTCTAGAGGTCAAAACCCTTGAGTTTGTAGGTAAACTCATTGAATATCTGAAGTTGACAGGTTTCTCTCTTACATGTGGAAACTCAGCAATAGGTTCATACAGGGGCTTGCCTCAAAGCGCTGAACTGTGTACTCTGAGGGAGAAGGAGAAAGAAATTTATGGGAGCTGACATTGAGGGGTGAGTAATTTAATTTTCCAGCTGATTTTGATCTGATCCCAGATGAGGTGACACAGAGGGAGGAGAAAAGGAAAATAAAGTGACTAGCAGAATATCTCCAAGTGGCTGGGCCCACAATTCCTTATAAGGGACCTGGCCCTGGCTCAGGGTCACAGGGATTGGAACATGGTCATTCCACAGGGAAAATAGTGAGAAGGGACAAGTTTCTAAATTCCCTCTAATTCTGCCAATCCTCAAGGTAATCCTCTTAAACCTGGAATTTAGAGTCTTTCATCATTTTTCCATATTTGAATTATACCATTCTATGGACTCTTCCTTTTTATTCTTATTATTTCCTAGAATATTTTTTGCAAAGATTTTCTTGAAGGATGTGCAACACAGTGCCAGCATACATAGGCCACTCAACAGAAATGTGTTGAAGGAATGGACACATTTTTCTGTTGGCAAAGACCTGACACCTTATCCAGGCCCTACTTTGAGTATTTAAGACATTTAAATGTCTAATAGCCTTCAACTGATTTTACCAGATGCATATGTTCCATTCTATATTTACCGTTAATCTTTAGGAATTCAATGTTCTATTAGTAACCAAGATAGGACTCATGACCCATTAGTTTAGGTTAGATATATATTTTTTTATTTTTGTATAGTTTAAGAGCTGGAAGAAAAGAAATCAGAAACTAGATTGAGCCCCAAAATGAAATTGTTCAACAACAGAAATTAAGACATATAAAATGAGGAAAGTAACTAGAAAGACCATTTATACAAGGGATATAAATGAGGAAAGCAACTAAAATATCACTCTCAGTGACAAAGAACCACTCCATCATGAAGTTTGTCTTTTCAATTGCAGATTTAAAGATCTTATATTTCTGAAGATGCTGTCACAATATTTGAGATGCCTCATATCTGCTGCAGAGAAATATGGCCAAAGTACAACCTCAAGTTGCTATTATAATGTGATATGATAGTTTAAAATGATAATTTGATCATTTGAATCTGGAATATATGATCACAAATTAAGAACCTTACAGTGGAAATATTGGTCAATTTACCATCTTCGTTACTCTTATCCTTTGAAAAATGAAAAAAAATTGTATATATTTGTGGTTTCCAAACTTTTTTGAAACCTAATTTTTCTGTTCAACTCTCTGTATATATGTAAATTTATTTTCTAGGACTTCTCTTAAAATGGTGTAATGATTTCAACTTGAGATATACACATATTTGAGAATTTTCCAGAATTTTAATTCATTCGATATAGTTACAATACTTGCAACATATGTGTAGAGATGGTGTTTCAAATGTTTCTCAATAGCTCCCCTGATTTTTTTGTGAGTTCCATGACCTGATACTATCCTAGAAGGTGAGAAATGATTCAGTCAATCTAGCAGGCACTGCTTTCTGGTTTCATCTCAGACCTTCTCATTGCTTGTGAAAGGGTCCTTTCAGGCAAAGAGTCTTGGGTGAATAGAGTTATTGCTACCTTATACTTTCTGTACTCTGTGGTCTGAATTCCTCTGGCTACTGCCCAGCTAGGCATAGCCTACGTCTGAATTAATGCCTCTGGAAGGAAACAGTAGATTCATGGTGAGATAAAGTTATGTCTAATCTCTCTAGCCTGTAACTAGCTACCAGTCCTAGAGTGTCCCTGAAACATTGCCCATGGATTAATAAGTGATGAGCTTAATGAAGGGAAGGACAATACCAAACAACAAAGGAAGCAGAAGAAAGCCAGAAGGGATCCGCCTCCGCTACCTTCAATCTCACACTATGGAACTTTAATGGAATTACATCTGGGCTACCTTGCAGCCAGTCTTTGATGATTATATATATACAAAAGCAAAGTATAAGAGAATATGATAATATCCTTGACATAGGTCTTTAGTTTGAAGCACAATTAGTAATATATTTCTCCTTGGTCACATTAAAAAGCAATGTTTAATGATATTTTCTCAACCTGTAGAATAACTTCTGATTCACGTGCCTTACAAAAATAAGATTGGAAAACAATAGTCACTCCCTTTGTAGACATATTTTAGATGACCCACTTTTCCCTACAATGCTTGTCATAGAAACTGAGATAATAATTTGGTAATTGAATGGAAGGTCCAAATAAGGGTACTTGAAATATTCTAAACAAACTTTAGAGTCAATAGAGCTTTATTAAATGCTGTAAAAGCTCACAGATTCCCTTTAACATCTTCACAGATATTTAGGAATCAAGAGATCCAGATTCAGAGCCAGCATTTCAAATATTGAAACTTCAGTGACCAAAAGGAGATTGACAATATATTGTCCATAATGAACACCCCAAATAGAAACTGTATTAGAGGATAAGAGGTAGAGAGAGCTACTCAATAATTACTTAATTACTACATGTAAAATTAGGAGTAAAATGAAGTAGGTTAAGTAGTAGGATGTAAGAAATTACACATCACCTTTTAAATCACTTGGCCTTTATTCCCCTTGCTTTATTCTCATGCTGAAGTTTTATTCTTCTTGTTTTTAATAGATGATAGATATTGGATATTTTCTCCAAATTCCTTACTATAATTAAAATTATTGCATCAAATTTGGCTTATTGAATGAGAACTTACTGGAGGAAAGACTTGCATACACTAGAGCATCAGAAATACTCAAAATATTTAAAAGAAAATCCCTTGTAAATGTATCCCTTCTCTTACTGTTTCTAATGGTTTTCCTTTCTCACCCTTTTCTGAACTTCACATCAATTATTTTAAGAAATAAATGACTAAGAAGTTTGACATTCATTTTACAGCTTTTCTATTACTTGGGTGGCAGAAATTAGTCTCTTTAAAAGTGAAGTTAGCCTCTTAGCTTACAGATGGGCCATTGTATTGTAGAAACCAGTGGATGGAGAAGAGACAGAGAAGTTTATTTCCATAGTCTAGCCAAGCTCATAAGAACTCACACACAGTGACAATTGGTATATACTTTTGCAACTTTACTCTGAAATAACTTACAGAACTGCAGAGGAACATAAATGTAGACCAATTTCCATGATTCAACAGAATCTTCAGTTAAAAATTTGTTCAGTTGGAAAGCTGAAAGAGCCAACATAGAGATGATAGACCCACCTTATTTAATAAGACCTAAAATTGAATAAAATATAAATGAACCTCAAACAAACAAGGAATATGGCCTTACACATCCATTCTTCTCTCTCTTTCTCTCTCCCTCCCCCTCACCCCTTTCTCTCTCTCCAGGATGCCTTAGTTAGCTATATTCACAGGAAGTTGTCATGGTTCTTTTCAAATTCAAATAAAATGGAAGGAAAAAGAATAGAGTGATTCAAGGTAAAAATTTAGATATTTATTTGAAACTTTGTCTAGATTTTTTTTCTCCTTCATGAGAAGGTTTGACATTTAATAACTCTTTGAATGTCCTGAGAATATATGTCCTTAAAAATACAGTAAGACTTCTACAAAGTGATGTACAACAGCACCAGCATCTCTATAATTAGAGAAAGAGGAATGGACCTCAAATATTTTAGTGAACCACATGCCTTCACAAAAGGACGTGCCGCATTAGTAAGACAAAAATGATGTCTTACAGCTCTCACTATGAGTATCGAAGTTTGATTCACACAGGCTATTTCTAATAAAACAAAGTTTCTGAAGGTAGATATATTTTATCTTCTATCAAAGGATTCTTTATTCCTAAGATTGTACTATTTCTTTGACACCATTTCTTGAACAAATAACAAAAGGCAATAAGGTGATAAATGCATTATTACACTTTCTAAACTAAGTGTAGATCCTCTTTTCCACCTCTCTCATGTCTTCACAGATTGATCCACAACAACACCATTTGACACAATTCTTGACTTATAATAATGTTTCCAGACAACTAGATTTAATTGGTTTATGCCTCTATCATTTAAACCAATTCATTTCATTCTAAAACAAAATTCATGTGCGTCAAAAATCTCATAACAGTAAGGATTCTGCATAGTTTGTGTCTATGCTCACATGAATTTTGATTCTGAAAACCAATGATCACTGCTTCTTGTAGTCTCCATACTGTCTTTTCTTTTATTTCTGTCCAATAATTCTAAAACAAGATTTCTGGATTCATTTTGTTAAGTGGGTAAGAATGGAAGGAAGTATTATAAGGGAATTCATATTATGATTTAAAATTTGTGGGTTACAATAATAACCCAAAAATTTTATATTTATTTCATGTGTTAACACATTCATATTTTAGTAACAACAGAAAAATGCCATGAGTTATCCTCAAAAATATACTACATATAGGGATAGTGTTTTCATAAATAATTGCATAGGAACATTGTCCTAGATCTTGGATATATATATCTACCCAAGGAAAATCACTTTCTGTAAGAAATCACAATTTACAAGCAAATTTTACAAAAATCTACATTTTTAGTATTGTCTTAAATAGAACTTGATTTGGGTTTATAACAAATAAAATTTAATTAAATGATGATCAGAAATATTTTAAGCACATGCATACAAATACACATACATGTATAGACATCATTATCTTGGTAGCTCAAATAAATACCTGAATGAACTTATTATTAAGAAGTTACTCAGGGGCTGGAGCGATGGCTTGGCAGTTACGGCGCTTGCCCGTCATGCTCAAGTACACGGGTTCAAACTCCAGTACCCACGTACAGAACTAAGTGTCTGAGCAATGAAGACCATGTGAAAAACTCAATGAAAATTTGTTCTCTCTCTCTCTCATATTGTCCTTCTGTCTTAAAAAAAAATTACTCAAATTTCTTTCCAATTTTTAGCCAAACTCCCAGCATAATATTTACAATTATGTAATTATGTGCTTAGTATATAGAGATCTTTGCTTCCATTTATGTCCCAGATCTCCTGCTAAGACATTTCCTTGGATCTTATTGTGGTAGAGAATTTTAGAATTTTATTCCTCAAAATTCCATGGGTCAGTAGGTAAAAGAGTAAGTGAATAAAAAAAAATGCAATCATCATGGGAGGAAATTGTATCTCTCAAGGGAAAATGCTAGGGCCCTGTAGAAGAAAGAGATGAGGAGAAAGCACAGGGAAACAGGAAAGAGGACGGTGGTAGTAGCATGTACAAATGTGAAGAAAGGAAGAGCTGCCAAGAGAGTGTTGTAGGAAGTGCAGCTCCATGTGCATTTTCCTAAGTACGCCTATTCTGCATCAAGGAGAAGCATTTAGCTGTTGAATAGTTTGGCTCCGACAGAACCGGAAGTCTTTGTGTTGGAAGGAGGTAACTTTGAGGAAAAGTGTTTGGGGGTGTACCATAAAATATAAAAAGCCATGTAGGGGGTCTGTAAAGGAATTACAGATGAGAATTTCCAACATCTCTGAGTACAAAAACACCGCTATTAACATTCTGTGTTAATTATCTAAGAAGCATACAATCAACTCATAATTAAGGAATGTTCAACAACTTTTTAAATAATTTCTCATGAGTCTGAGAGTTTGGTTGGGCTCCGCTGGGCAGTCCTGTGATGTCAGCCAGGGTCACTCATGTAATTTCAGTGTTTGTGGACCTGAAACAAAGCTATGAACTCATTCACATGTCTAGCACTTCAGCAGAGGTGGTTCTAAGTGCTGATCTCTCACTGGACCCTTCTCTCTCAGCAGGCTAGTCAGACTCCCTAAATGTTAGCACAGGGGTCCAAGAGGACAGAATTAGAAGCTGCAGGCTTCTTATAAGCCTAGGCTCAGAAGTGGCACAATCTTACCTCTGATGGATTCTTTAGGTTAAAAACAATAATATGGTAAGCCCAGATTTAGAAGGAGGAAAAAAGTAATATACATATACAGTCATGGAGGGAATTCGCAGTAGCCATGTTTGGAAGTAATTCATCGGTCCTCCCTCTAACTTCCCATGTTAACTATTGCCAGCTTCTCTGTGGTCCCCTAAACCTCATTCAATTGTGGCATCAGTCTCAAAGTATAGTAATTCCTGATCTGAATAAGATCCAGATGTAGATAGGATTTGACAATGTATCTCCTCTTGATCCAGACACTTGTGAACTAAGTGAGAAACTCTCGTTGCCTCTCGAAATAGTTCCCTTCACAAAGAGGGAGTAGTGGAAGGCACAGAAATTGCTAGTCTGTAAAAGTTATAAAATGCAACCAGAATATTATCTGAGGATCATTTGATAATTTGTCATTCTCCACAGCTCTTATCTCTGTGAATTATGTTTATGCCCTTTGAGATATATATGTCATTTTCCATAAAGGTTTGCAGCTTAGGTGGAACTTTTTATTGCCTGTTTCATTTTGACCCATAGTTGTGTTTTCTTTGAATCAATTAGTGCCATGCTTCCTAACAAAATTTTCTTAAAACCTTTCTGGATTTCCTGTTATTCTTATTATATTTCAATTAATTCACCAAAACCATATCCTTAATTTTTGTCAGGCAGACTTATCTAATTTGGGTAATTCTACTTTCTGAAACAATGCTCTAAAATCCTTATTTAGCTGTGTTATGGTTTGTATGTGAGGTGTCTACCAAAAGTTCACATGTAACAGTTTGGGATGGCTAAGGTGAAATGATTGGGTTGTAAAAGCCTCAACCCAATCAGTGAGTTAATCCACTTATAAGGATTAACTGGCAACTGTAGGCTGGTAGGATGTTGCTGGAAGAGGTGAGTCATTGGAGGTAAGCCTTTGGGGTACACGTTCTGTACTCTGTTGTGGGGTTTCTCTCTCTTCTGTCTGTTCTGCTTCCCAACGTGTTGCCTTGAGCTTTGCTTACGGGAGCTGTGCCTGCCACCATGATGTTCAGCCTCATCTGGAGCCCTGAGGAATGGAACCAGTCTTCCATGGACTGAGACCTCTGAAACCGTGATCCCTCAAATAAACTTTTCTTCCCAAAATTGTTCTTGTCAGATCTTTAGTCACTGCAATGGAAAAATTGACTAAAACAAGTTGAGAGGTTATATATTTTAAATATTTATGAGGCTTTCAGGAGGTTTTACAGATACAGACTTGATTTGGCCTTGACTCAGTCTGAGCCCACTTCATGGCTGCATGATCTATTTGACTTTTCCTAGGTCTTATCTTATCATGAAAGTCTTTTTGAGAATACAGGGAGCCTGGTGTGGTGAAGCACACCTCTAAGGTCAGCAACTTGGGAGGATGAGGCAGGAGGATTGCAAATATAAGGCCACTTAGCAGTTTAGTAAGGCTCTGTCTCAAAATAAAAAATAAAATTTGCTAGGAATGTATGTCAGTGATAAAGACTCAGTGTTCAATCCCCAGTACTGCAGACAAATAAACAAATAGACACATGGAAAGGTCTGGAAGATGGCACACCCATATATGGTATGGGAGCTCCACATGCCTTCTCAAATATCTTTTCCCTTGCATCTGTTCCATTTAGCCATTCATTTATATCATTTATAGCCTCTTTTGTAATGAACATCAGCAAAGTTCCATGAGCCACTCTAGCAAATTAATTGAGTGTGAAGAAAGGGTTACAATAATCAAAACACAGCCAATTATCAGAAGCATTACTCTCAACCTGGAACTTGCAATTGGCATCTGAAATGAGAACTCTTTAGGAACTGATCCCTTAACTTGTGGGATCTGATGCTAGCTCCAGGCAGATGGTATCAGAATTGAATTAATAGTAGATCACTCACAAATTTGTTGTCCGCTGAGAACTTATTGTTTGCTTGATATGTGGGGAAAAATTTCACATATCTGATATCATATGTGTTGAAATGAGTGAAGTGTGAGACTGGAAAACACAGTTTATTTTTTCCTGTATGTCTCGCCAATAAAATACTTTATCTTCCTAATTCTTGCAGATGAAGGATTCCACTCACTCTCCACCAGTACATAAAATGGGTTGCACTTTCTCCAGCACCCAATAACAATTTGCACACTCTTGTGCAAGTTTCATAAATAACGTTCTTGCTTTCCCTCCATTCTTCAGCTTGAGTCCTATAGTTCATGTCAGTTGTTTCAGCTTTATGCTACACAGTACCCCTGTTTTGGTTTGAATGTGTAGTGTCCCCCAAAACCTCAATATGTAAGACAATGCAGAAAGACTCAGAAGTGAAATGATTGGGTTATGAGAGCCTTAACCCAATCACTGAGTTAATACCCTTATAGGAATTAACTGGCAACTGTAGGCTGGGAGAGTGTGCCTGGAGAGGGTAGGTCATTGGGGGCATGGCTTTGAGCTAGATATTTTGTATCTGGAGTGGAGTTTCTCTCTCTGCTTCCTGGAGCCATGCATTGAGCCACTTCCCTCTACCACACTCTTCTGCCATGATGTTCTGCTTCACCTTGAGCCTGGAGGAATGGAGTTGACTTTCTATGGACTAAGACCAAATAAGCAAATAAGCTTTTCCTCTAAAATTGTTGTAGTCAGGTCCTGTAGTCACAGCAGCAAAAGAGCTGATTAAAATAACCCTGCTTTCAAATACCAATTAAAACCAACCATACTTACAGAAAATCTGTGCCAGATTACAGTTTTGGATTATGTAAAACATTTTCAATCTCTTTTGTTTCCTTCACTTCCATCTTTAAAATAAATTATTGCTTCCCCACAAAAAATTAAACTATAATTATAATAAAATACAATGAAAGTTTTACTACATTGGCAAATTTAGAAAAACAGATCTACTTTCTGAAGGGGTATTTTAGGAATGATATAGAGCTGTAGATTATACATGTAACAGTAGATCTATATCATAAATCTATTTTTTCAATAACAAAATAAGAAACAATTAGTCAAGCTAGGAACAAGGATATTCTTTTATTTACATATACAAGTAGGCATATGCATGTAACTTCAAGTAGAATATAATAATATGCTTGTATTTTATTGACAAGGAATTAAGATTATTTAGAAATAAACATGCCATTCATTTTATCTATTAAGTAGCACAGTAAACCAATTATATCTTGTTTTTCTTGTAAAATATCCTTTAGGATATGTGGTAATGAACTCAATTAAAAGGTCTGTTTATTGGTTGTGACTGAGGATCTTCACTAAAGAAACGTTGATTATTTTAATTTCCAAAAGATAGTAACTTTAAGCACCTAAAATAGGAAGAAACCCTCCAGTTTTGTCAAAAATATTTAACTTGAAATTATAATTAAGCACTTTTCCAAATTTCAACAAATCTCATTTTCAGAAACCACTTTTGACATTTCAAATTTAAGAAAGACAAAAACTTATAAAAGTTACAGATCAAAAGTCAGTAAACAGCATAGTACGTCTAAAGGCCCATCTCTATAGAAAAAAAATCGAAAAAATCAAGCAAAGCTATCAGAATCAATATTGTTAAAACCCTGCAAAACAAAGATTTATAGAAATGAGTAGCCAAAATAAGTGGAGTAGGATTTTTATTTACTTCCCACAACCAGTCCCCAACTCCTTTTCCCCATCACCTTCCCACTAGAAAACCTTACTCTTAATTCTAACCTGACTCGGAGTTACTTGAAGGACTGATGGTAGGTACTTGTCATCATTTTGTCTAACTCAGAATTCAGAGGAAAGAAAGCAACAGACATTCTTGGCCACATTATGAGGCAAAGGAGGAAAGTGTAGCTGTCTAGGAGCAAAGGATAAAGAATAAAGCATACAACAGACTACCTAAAGTCTAGAAGACAAATATGGGGTAGTGTCTGGGAAATTTAGAACATTCAATGGCAACCCTCTGCATAGGGAAATTAGAAAAGCTGCATATGCTTAAGGTACATGCTTAGAAATATCTTGAGAGTTCCTGAATCATTTACCTCTGGCTGCAATCTAGCTCTCTGTGCATGTAGGAAGGGAAGGCTAAGACAGAGATTTAAGAGCTGTGACTAAGCACTGAAGAGAAACTCCAGGACAGAAAGGATCTGCAAATGCTAGGACAGCTGTGCTTTGCTTTTCACCTTCCTGTTTCCTCCTTTCTCTTTGTGTCTTCCTCTGAGTCTGTTTATTTCTCTTCTTTTTCCTCTCCTCTATCTTCCCTGGTGATTTTTCAGAAATTCTCCTACAAAACACCAGTTAACACAGTCTAATGAATTAGAGACTTCAAAGGCCATACATGAAGAAGTTATGGAATTTTTTAAATAGTTCAGAAAAAGCATTAAAAGCAAATAGCTAAAATCTATAGTAAGCAAAGAAACAAACTGAAAACAAAGTCTTTGGTGAAAATTTGATTTTTAGAGTATCCATATTTCAATACTCAAATTTCCAGTTTTCAACAAAAATTATGAAGCTGCAAATAAACCAGAAAACACAACCCATTAAGAGAAGAAATGAACAGTAATGTTCCTTGAATATTAGAGTAACAAGATGAGACAAAGATTTTTAAACAAACCATCTTTAATCTGGTTGTTGTTTTTCAGACACTTAGGTGTGAATGTGGTGCTGGGGTTCAAACCTGGGCACTCACACATGCCAGGCAAATACTCTCCAGCTGAGCCACCTCTTCAGCCCTACAAAATGTCTTTAAATTATTCAAAGAGCTAAAGGTAAGCATAGAAAAATAAACTAAAATATAGCATTATGAATGAATTAAAATATCAATAAATATATAAACAAAAATGAAAAGCCTGCAGGAGGGTTTCAATTGGTCATGTGAAGATGCAACAGGGAAAAAAAAAAACTAGGGAATTTAAAAAGGTTAAATTCAATTATGCGGAATAAGGAAAAGGAAGAAAAACAATGTAGAAAGATGAACAAAACCTAAGACACACTAAAGATGCCATCAAATATATCAATGTATACATAATGGAAATACCAGCAGGAAAAGAGAAATTTACAAATTTTTAAAAAATGGTAGCATGAATCTCCAAGTTCAATGATTTCAACAAAATTCATGATAAATACATGCAAAGATTTACCCCTAGAAGTTATAATAAAACTGTCAAAAGCCAAGAATGTAGAGAAAATTTTAAAGGCAATGAGACAAGTTCAATGTCATGAGATCAACAAATTCGCATAAGGAAGCATGGAAGACAGATGGAAGTAAGAATGCATATTTGTTAAAGAAAGGGAGAGTGAGAGAGAGAGAAAGAGAGAATCAACTTTATTTTGTCTTTCATCTGGTTTTCATTGCTCCGGCACTTAGTTGTGGTATGCATGAGGACCTGGGGGTTTGAACCCAGGTCCTCATGCATGTCAAGCAAGCGCAATATTGTTGAGCTACTACTCCAGCCCCACAAGATTGCATTTTTAATGTGCTGAAGGAAAAAAAAGTATCAGTCAAGAGCTTTATATCTCACAAAATCATATTTTAAAAAGAGAAACTATGCCATTCCGAAAATAAACAAAAGTTGAGGAATTTGTTGCCAGGAGATCTACCCTATAGAAAATGTTAAGGTAAATCCTTCAAACTGATATAAAAAGACTCCATAAAGCAATTGAGTCATACAAAGAAATAAAGATCTCTCATATTAATAACTGCATAGATAAATATAATATTGAATATTATTGTATCTTTAGTTTATAGGGTAAAAATGTCATCTAAATTGGAAAGTAGTAAAATTATCTCTATTCTCTAATGACAGGATTGTCTAACAAGAATTTCTTTAAAATCTACCTAGAGCTGGGTACAGTGGCACAAACCTGTAATCCCAGAAACTTGGAAGGCTGAGCTGAACAGATTGCAAGTTTGAGACCAGCCTCAGCACCTTAGTGAGACCCTAAGCAACTTAGTAAAACCCTGTCTCAAGATAAGAAATAAAAAGGTCTAGGGATATGGCTCAGTGGTTAAGTGCCCCTGGGTTTTCTATCCCCAGTACCAAAATAATAATAATTTTAAATGTCCACAAAGAAACTACTACAACTAAAAAAGTCTGTCCAGCCTTTTTTCAGAGTCCAAGATCAGCATACAAAGATAAGTCCTGATTCTATACACTAGCAATGAATAATCCAAAAAGGAAAGTTTGGAAAATAAATCCATCCATGAAGACATTCAACAGAATATAATACTTAGATAAAAGTTTAACCAAGGAAGTGATAAATGCCTATAATGAAAACTATAAAACATTGCTGAAGAAACTGAAGATGATCTATATATAAATAGAAAAACATAATACATTCATGGACTGGAAGATTTAATATTATAAGTATGATCATAATACTCGTAGGAATCTAATTAGTGCAACTAATATCAAAATTCCAGTGACTTCTTTTGCAGAAATGGAAATTAATATAGAATTACAAAAGACTATTGAAAAGCAAGGTTTGGGGGCGGGAGTGGTGGCCCAATGGTTATTGCACTTGCCTGGTATTTGCGAGTGCATGGGTTCAAACTCCAGAATCATGTACACAAGGAAGTGTCGGATAATGAAATCCAGATGAAAAACTAAAATAAACATTGATTCTCTCCTTCTCTTTCTCACTGTCCCTCTCTATCTTAAAATAAATAAATAAATAAAAATAATGAAAGCAAGGTTGGATTAAAAATTTCCAAACTTATTATAAAACTACAGTAAATAACACAGTTTACTACTGATATGGGTCTAAATATTTTGGTCAAAAGAACAAAATTGAGTGTCTAAAAATAAGCCCATATGCCTCTGGTTAATAAAGTTTGACCACAATGCCAAGACACTCTCAATGAAAAAGAATAGTTCTTAAACTAATAATTCTGGAAAAACTTGATAGCCATATACAAAAAAATAAATTTATATATAACCTTATATACAGACATTCGCTTCAGATGGCCACTAAACTTGAGAGCTGAAATAACAAAAGCTTTAGGAAGAAACCATAGGCATAGTCTTAATGATCTTGGGCTTGCCAATGGATTTGTAGATATGACATCATAATCATAAGCAAAAAAATGAAAAAATACATAAATCTGACTTAAGCAAAATAAAACTTCTTTAAAGGACACATTATCAAGTGAAGACAACAGTATCTGCAAATCATATAACTGGTAAAGATCTAGTATATAATACATAATGAACATTTACACACAATGAATAACTCCTCTGGCAAATTATGTGAGTAGATATTTCTTTTAAGAATGTATCCAAACAGCAACAAGCACATATAAATATGTTCAATATCATCAGGCGTCATATATCAAAACTATGATAAGGAACCACTTCAAAATCACTAGAACAGCTTTAATTTTTTAAAAATGAAAATTGCAAGTGTTGGCAATACTTAGCTGGTAGAAATAAAATTTATTAACTGTGATGGAAATTAGTTTGCTGCTTTCTCAAAAATTTAAACACAGGGGCTGGTGGAGGGGCTCAGCAGTTATGGAGCTTGCCTGGCATGCATAAGGACACAAGTTCAAACCCAGAACCACAATCAGCAGGAAATTTTGGAGCAATGAAAGTCATATGAAAAACTAAATAAAATAATAAAATTGATTGTCTCTCTCTCTCTCTCTCACTGTTCCTCTCTCTTTTTTTAAAAAAAAACTTAAACACAACATTCACAATATAACCCAGAAATTCCAAACTTAAGTATATACCCAAAAGAATTAGAATAGATGCATATTAGATAGAATCAATATTTACAATAGTTGAAAAGTAGAAAGAACTTTCTACCAACAGATGACTGGGTAAATAAAGTGTAATACATACATAAAAATGAGTATTATTCAGCCATAAAAAGAAATGAGGTACCATGTGAATAAATTTATTACTATCTTATTACAATGTGAATAAACCTTGGAAACATTATTTTAGATGAAAGAAGCCAGACATACAATGTCTCATGTTGGCTGATTCACTTATATTAAATATGTAGAAGAGCTAAATCCATGGAGAGAGAAGGCAAATTTTTGGTTGCCAGAACCTGGAATGAGGAGTTCATGTTTAATGAGTATGTAATGTTCTTTTGTGGTGAGTAAAATATTTTGGAACTAGATAGATGTGGCTGATTTCATGACATTATGATTATATTAAATGCCATGAATTGTTCATGTCAAAAGCTTATATGAATTTTACTTCAAATTAAAAAGTTCATAACATTGGATTAGCATGTTTTTCTTTTTGTTGTAGTGAATATGTCTCAAATTTTACTAGGAAAATATGTGGCACAAATTCTAAAATGCATAGTTTTGACAGCAAGCTTTATAAGAAACAGAAACTATTTCTGGAGGTTTGAGAAAAATAAATTAAGACAAATTGTATAGCACCAGAGTTTTCCTGTTGAAGAGAAGCACAGATGCTTCTAACACATCTCAATTTTTGATTTTTCAAAGAATCTGCCTCAATAAAGGATCAAAGAGAATTTTTATGCAGGTGGTCAGTAAAAGAAAGACATGCTGGGATTTACTTTAAAGAATCTCTACTAAAAATATTGTTTATTTAAAATACATAAGTAAAACCATTTTAGTTTGCATCCTAAAAAGGCATAAAAGAAAAAAAAAGATTTTTAAATTATGTTCAGAGTTTTTACTATATGAAATATTCATCCTCCAAATTATTCACAGACAAATGATTGCAGGAATGCAGCTGCAGCTAAAAAGCACAAGATGTCATTATTATGGAAAAATTTTTAAATACAGTAGACCACAGAATATGCCATTGCTTTTTCTTTTCTTTGCAGTGTATATGAAGCAAGCATTATGATTTATCCAAACATAGAATAAGAAAACAGTAGCCCACATGTTTTAATAAATAATGTTTTATTTGAACACACACAAAATATAGTGGATGTATTATAATATCTTGTAATGAATTGGAAATGATTGTGAAAGTACCTTGTGGCAAAGTAATTAAGAAAGCAGAGGATACAATTAAAATTACACATTTTTCTGTTGTCATCCTACAAAAAAACCCTTCAATTTACTAAATTTTTTTGATGACAAATAGCTATCTGTATTTTTAAGATTTATAAACAGCTTAATAAATTTTGGCACATTAAAATGCTCCTGCAAAGTAAAAAAGACAGCTTAATAATAGCTAAGAAATGAATGGCCTCAATAAAAACATTTTTCCTATAGAAAAAGCATTTTGAAAATACTCATTTGGAAATCTTTCTGTCATTACGTGATATTAATGTCTAAAAGCATACCTGCATGGTTTTGAATTAAAGCTACAATTTTCTATGAATTTTAAAAATCTGTCTAAAGTGTTATCAATAACAATATTCAGTGAATTTGAAGTCATTTATTTAAAAACAAATACACAAAACTGAGATTTGCAAGAACATTGCCAATTTTAAGAAGAACACTTAATTGGGTTGTGGAGAGGATTGAGAGGTGAACACCATTATTTGTGAGAGAGAGTAGATATTTTCCACTTATAGTCATTGAAATAAAGCATCATGATAATTTAAATGTAGAACCATATCATTGATGTTTCTTAAAGATGTAAAGATTTTCAAAAACAATCAATTTCTATCTTGTCTCTCACTGACGTTGTTAATTTTTTGTATTTTAGCCCAAATATCATTATAACAGGACAAAAATTAAGAAAGAATAATAAAATCAAATTTGTTGTTTAATTCACTTTTCTAAATCTATTTTTGTATGAACTTTAATATAAAATAAATTAAAATGCAGTATTAAGATCTATGTGTATATAAGTATTTGTATATATGTAGACATACACACATTACTGCATGCCTGTGTGTACACCCATAGTTCGGCAGAGGTTAAGCATAGGTTGCAATCCTAGTGGCTTTCTTTAAAAAGTTATAACATCACTGTCTCAGACCAGTAACATGTGATGGGACTTGTGGATTCCATTATCACGTATTTATTATTTCCCTTGCTGTTTTAGAGTGGATTTCTTGGTCTGGTATAATATTGTACATATTATGTCCATGGATCAATCACTCCATAATCTTGAGGGGACTGAGTGCAATCAGAATGAATTGTTGGCACTCTGAAATAAAGCAATACAAGGTGATCAACTTGCCAATAAATGCTGGTTGGATTCTTTGAGAGATGGAATTATATCGGAGGCTCCGGAACAGCCATGCTTTTGATGAGACATCATCAATACCAATAATTTTATCTGCCTCAGTTAGTGGAAGCTGCAACTATTGGGGCTTTACATAACTTCCATTTCTCTCGTCATTATCGTTTTCAATTGCTTCAATGCCATGCTTTCATTACATGCTTACTGTGTCCATTGTGCCAGCCCCGAGGGAGCCAAATACAGATACTGGCTTTTCTGTACTGTCCAAACATTTTGTGGAATTTTTTTAGTGCTTTGTTCATAAGGATGTTCTTTTGAACATTAACACACAATAGAAGGCTCTTGAAAGTTTGATTCTACCCCAATGGCTCCATATTCTTCTAGGAGTGCTTTCCATTTTGCCACTATTGATATTCTAATACTATATGGACTTCTAGGTGCTAAGGCCCAAGCATCAGGACTTATATGCATGATGGAGACTGTTTATACTAGGACCCTTATCTGAAGTTAAAAATCTTTAATATCAGCTATTAAACAGGCCAGATTAGCAGTCACAGTGTGGAATATCTACCCACCAAGCGTAATGGTGGAGTACATGAGTTGTAATAAGTTATCTTTTACTTTCGAGGAGATGCCCAGGCATGAAAGAAACAAATGAACCCCTGAACTCTTTATTGATATGGCAAGCTCTGAAACAAGCAGAAGTTCAAGAGGAAAGATTCTGCAAACTTTCAGTGTAGCTAGAAAATCATGGATGTGTGTTCGCACCCCACTTCTGGTAGGTACGTTGTATTTGTGGGATTGGGGATTTAGCTCAGTGGCAGAGTGCTTGCCTAGCACACGCAAGGCCCTGAGTTCAATCCTCAGCCCCAGGGAAGATAAAGTTGCTGGAAAGATTACTGCCACTGAAGAGAAGTTAATTTCTTTGCACAAATAGAAAAGGAAAGATTCTTTGAGGGCATTTCAGAAATCAGGAAGAACTCACTGATCACAGGTTCAAAGGTATAAAAGTGAAAATCTGTTGGGAAGTCATTGTTTTAAGCAGAGAGTTCTGGGGCCACCTAGAAAGCTGTTTCCCCAGGACTGGATTCAGCTCGGATGCCTAGTCACTCAGAGACAGTTGCAGACATGGTCCAAGGGGACCTGGCAAGTGCTTGAACTGGCAGCCGACCTTGACCCTAGTCAATGTGGCATTGGTTCTGCAGGAATGCAAGATACTAGAGTTAGGGGTCAGGGAAGGCTCCATGGAGATTTCAAAGGAATGTCTGGAAGGCAGGAAAGTGTAGCAATGGAATTCCCTGATAGGAGAACCATGAATCTGTGAGAAAAAAGTTGGTTTAGTCAGATTCTTCACCACTGTGAACAAAATACCTGACAAGCAGAAATTTAGAGTGGGAAAGTTTATTTGGCACTCACAGTTTCCAAGGTCTCAGTCCATAGACAGCTAAATCCACTGCTCTGGGCCTGAGTGAGGAAGAACTTCCTGACAGAAGGGTGTAAAAGAGGAAATCAGTTCAGGACATGGCAACAAAGAAGTAGAGAGAGCATTCTACTCACACAGGACAAAACAAATATCCAAATGCATATATCCTTCTGCTACACCACACCCGCCTACACTTCCCGACCAGTTTATTTATATTGGTGAATTAATGCTTTGCTTGTTTAGGCTTTTATAACCCAATCATTTCACTTCTGATATTTCTTGCATTGTTTCACATGTAAATTTTTTGGGGACACCTCAAATCTAAACCATAATAGATGCCAAAGCTGCAATAGAGACCCTGGGATTAAGAGATGCAAGAAACAGGAGCATCTGCCAAACAAAGCTACAGAAAGTGAGCAGAGCCAGACCAGAAGTGAGGTCTTGTCTACTGCCACCTTCAAAGTCATAGAAATTGAGAAAGATGTCCCCATCCTTTGCTTCTTTACCTATCATATTCCTAGTCAAGTTCTGGCTGGCATACCACACTTTCCCAGTTTGGGCATTCAACCTCCTTTGCATCACGCTTATTATTATATCCTGGGCTTAATGCTCTGTATGTTTGTTTTGTCACAGAATGACAGAAAAAGAACTGTTATTTGCTGCTAAAGAGTCCTTTTGGCCTCCCTGCAGTCTTTAATTTGGTGGTTAATCATCTCATACTTTCATTTTTTTCCCAGTGCATCAACTGTTTTCAATGACAATTACTCAATCTCATATTTCTCTCTTCCCCTGATCTCAGATGCTTGGGATAAGGCATCTGTAAACTCACATCTCATTCCAGTTTATCACAGGCAAAAATTTTAACAATTGCAACATTAACATTAGGCCAGAGGTTAGTCATATTTTACCTACCACCACCAAAAGGGTCTTCATTACCAGATAACCATCTGATGATTCAACTTTAAAATCCCATTTTAGTCTCCATTTCTTTGAATCACTTCCAACATGGGCCTTCCTAGATAAGGTTCCCAGGAAACTGATTTAAATCAAGATTTTTTTAAAATAGAAAGTTTAGTGGAGAATGCTTCAGGATAGTCACTATTTAAGAATGAAGGCCTGAAGACTAGAATGACAGTTTTTAAACTACAAAGCAAATTCATTGAAAAACTCAAATAATTCTCCAAGGAATGCTGGAGCAGAGATGGACTTTAATTTTTCTTCAGAATTGGGATACTATGACATTTATATCTTTATTGCATTAGCATCCTTGGATATAGGTTGCCCATGGGGAAAAAGTACACTTTCCTTGGTGAGATCACAAGTCACAGCCTTCAGGAAGTGACAGAAATCTCACAAAGGGCATGTGATTCACACAGGGTATGGCATGGGCTTTGTTTTTTATCCCTAGAGTAGTGAGGATCCCAAATAATATATGAATTATACATGTTTTTACCATTTACTATTTTTGATTATTGTATTTGAAAAGGTTTATTATTATTATTATTAAATTTTCCCTATAATTAATATGATTTTAGCAACTTCAAAAGACAAAAATCTCAAAATCAGGTCTTGAATATTACAAGAATTCCTTATAAGATGTTGCAATTTAGTTGTGCAACTCTCATCTAAGCACTCTATTATGGTTTTACCAAATATTTGTATCATGATTATTTTTTAAGAACCATTAAAAAAACCTTCCTTATGCCCTGCATTCCAGCTGGGGCCTGTTTGAGTCCCGCTGGAAGACACTCAGGACACCACCACCAGTAGGACCCCGTCCAGAGCACCCCTGCTCAGGACCAACCAAGGGAGGTTCCACGCCTGGAGCAACCTCAACTTAAAGACACCCCACATTCCTTTTGGGGTCTGTTTGAGTCCTGCTGGAAAGTAGGTCTCCATTTTGGGAGGTTCAGATTTGTAACCAAGAGCCTGGAACCAAAAGGTAGAACAACACCAGGACCCAAGCAGAAACAGCATCTGGAAGATGCTGATCATCAAAGACTTAGTGGCTCATCTGACCATTTGACTTGCAAGGAAAAACCACCTGGAGAACTGCCTGCTTTCCCCTCAGGAAATCTCAATTCAGAGATCCACAGGAAGCTCTTCAAAAAGGAGAGGTTCACCTCAAACCCCAAACTCCCCCAAAAAGGATGCCATGGATAGGGGTCAAGATGAAAACATTGAAAATATTATTAATGATCTGATTACTAATGGAACAACAAACTAAAAGAAGTTATAATGAAGGGACTGAGAAGACTGAAGAGATGAAAAACTCTATTATCAAAGAAATAGACATACTCAGAAAGCAGATAACAGAGCTAAAATTCCAAGTCAATGACATTAAAGGAACCATGGAAGAATTTAATAGACTAACTTCTATAGAAAACAGAATCTCAGCTCTTGAAGAAAGAACTTCTGACAAGGAGGACAGGCTGAGCAAGCTAGAGCGCACGGATGATAAAAAAGAAAAAAAACTCACAGAACACAAACAGAATTTTTAAAATGTCTGGGATGAAATTAAAAGAAACGATTTAAGAGTAATTCGTATACAGCAAGAAATTAAAACACAAATGGAATAAGGAATATTCTCAAGGAAATTGCTAAAGAAAATTTTGCCCATATAAAATAGAGTCAGATATGTTCACTCGGGAGTCTTATAGGACACCCAATAGGCCTAATCAAATGAGAAGCTCACCAAGACACATAGTATTCAAAATGTACAACAGGGAAATCAAGGAAAGAATATTGAAAGTGGCAAGGGAGAAACGCCAAATCCCTTTCAGAGGCAAACCAATCGGAATCATACCTGAATTTTCAGTTCCTTCTCTGGAAACAAGAAGATCTTGGAAGGAGATCTTTCAATGCCTGAATGAATACAATATGCAATCAAGAATACTATATCCAGCAAAACTCAACTTCAAATTTGAAGGGGAAATAAGAACTTTTTATGATAAAAAGAAACTTGCAGCATTCGTGAACAGAAAGCCAGCATTACAAAGAATTCTCAAAGATAAACTCCAGATACAAGTATAAACTTATATTCATCAAAACCCACAATCAGAGGAAATTCAATAAAGGCACAGGCTATCAACAGACAACCAAGACAGCACAGAATTTGCTAGTAAAACATGATGAATATGAACCACAACCACATATTAATTCTAACACTAAATGTGAATGGTCTCAATGCACCAATCAAAAGGCTCAGACTATCAGATTGGATGAAAAAACAAAATCCAACAATATTCTGCTTACAGGAAACTCACATTACAGCCAGTGACACCCACAGATTAAAGGTGAAAGGATGGAAAAAAATCTACCAGGCATATGGCCCAAGAAAGCAAGCTGGATTTGCAATTCTTATATCTTATATTTCAAACATAAATTAATCAAAAGAGACAAAGAAAGCCACTACATCCTAGTAAAGAGAACAATACAATAGGAAGAAATAACCATAGTAAATATATATTCTGCAAACACCAATGCTCCCAGCTATGTGGAAAAAAATACTCCACGATATAAAGCCACTTGTGGACCTCAACACAATAGTACTGGGAGACTTTAACACTGCTTTAACACCAATAGTACTGGGAGAATTTAACACTTCTCTATCACCAATAGAGAGATCATCAAAGCAAAGAAACAATAAAGAGATAATCAGTCTAAACAACACCATAAATCAAACAGACTTAACAGACATCTGCAGAATATTTCACCCCAAATTGGCAAAGTATACCTTCTTCTCAGCAGCACATGGATCCTTCTCAAAAATAGATTATATACTAGTTCACAAAGGAAATCTCAGCAAATATAAAAAAGTAGATATTATTCCATGTGTCCTATCAGATCATGATACCATGACCCTAATAATTAACAGAAAAAACCATGGCACAAAATACGCATATATGTGGAGATTGAATAACACCCATTAAATGAAGAATGGATCCAAGAAGACATGAGAACAGTAACTAAGGAATTCTTGGAAGAGAATGACAATGAGGACACAACATATCAAAACCTCTGGGACAGCATGACAGCATTCTTAAGGGGAAAATTTACTGCACTGAGTGTCTACATTAAGAATCGGGAGAGATCCCTAACAAATAAACCTATGCTCCAACTCAAATCTCTACAAAAGGAAGAACAGTCTAATCCCAAAGCCAGCAGAACACAGGAAATAATTAAGATCAAAGCTGAAATCAATGAAACTGAGAACAAAAATACAATAAAAAGAATTGACAAAACAAAGAGCTGGTTCTTTGAAAAACAGGCCCCTAGCTAATCTAACTAAAAGCAGGAGAGAATCAAAACAAATCAACAAAATCACCAATGAAAAGGGGATGACTACCACTGACCCCCTTGAAATCAAACAGATTATCAGAACATATTCTGAAAAACTGTACCCTCTAAATCAGATAATCTGGATGACATGGACAAATTTTTAGACACATGAAACATCTCCAAATTGACACATGATGAAATTGAAATCCTAAACAGCCCAGTAACAGGCACTGAAATCCATACAGCAATTAAGTCTTCCAAAGAAGAAAAGCCCAGGACCTGATGGATTCTCTGCAGAGTTTTACCACATCTTTGAAGAAGAGCTAACACCTCTCCTTATGAAGCTATTCCAAGAAATTGAAAAAGAGAGAACTCTCTCAAACACTTTTTATGAAGCAAACATAACTCTGATACCAAAACCCAGCAAAGACACATCAAAAAAAGAAAACTACCGACCAATATCTCTCATGAATATTGACACAAAAATCCTTAATAAGGTTCTTGCAAACCACCTTCAAAAATACATCAAGAAAATAATTCATCATGATCAAGTGGGCTTCATTCCTGGTATGCAAGCCTGGCTCAATATATGCAAATCAATGCATGTAATTCATCACTTAAACAGAACTAAGGACAAAAACCATATGATCATCTCAACAGATGCAGAAAAGGCCTTCAATAAAATCCAGTACCCATTTATGCTTAAAACTCTAGAGGAAATAGGTATCAAAGGAACTTATCTTAACTTTGTAAAGGCCATATATGCCAAACCCTCAGCTAGTATAATACTAAATGGAGAAAGGTTGAAAGCATTTCTGTTGAACTCAGGAACAAGACAAGGCTGCCTGATTTCACCACTTTTATTTTATTATATAATCCTCAAGACCATGGCTGGAGCAATCAGACTGGAGGAAGAAATCAAAGGGATAAGAATAAGAAGAAAGGAAATCAAACTATCACTTTTTGCTGATGACATGATCCTATATCTGGAAGATCCAAAAACCTCCACCAGAAAACTGATAGAGCTTATAAACAGATTTGGCAAAGTAACAGGCTACAATATCAACACCCATAAATCAATAGCTTTCCTATATGCCAATAGCAGTAGGGAAGAAGAAGAAATTAGGAAAATGGTCTCATTCACAAAAAAGAATAAAATACTTGGGAATTAATCTAACGAGAGAAGTGAAAGACTTCTACAATGAAAATTATAGAACACTGAAAACAGAAATTGCAGAAGACCAGACAAGATAGAAAGATGTTCCATGCTCTTGATTAGGCAGAATTAATATAATTAAAATGGTCATTCTGCCAAAAGTACTGTATAGATTCAATGCAATCCCCGTTAAGATTCCAATGTCATTCTTTGTAGATATAGAAAAAGCAATTCTCAAATTCATTTGGAACAATAAGAAACCCAGAATAGCCTAAACATTACTAAGCAAGACAGATGAAACAGGTGATTTTGCAATATCAGATCTAAAACTATAGTATTGGGCTGTAGTATTAAAAACAGCATAGTATTGGTATCAAAATAGGAATGAAGACCAATGGAATAGAATGAAAGACTCTGAGACAAAGCCCCAAATCTTTGAACATCTGATCTTTGACAAAGGGGGTCAAAATATAACATGAAGGAGAGACAGTCTATTCAACATCGGTGCTGGACAAACCAGACAGCCACTTGCAGGAAATTGAAATTAGATCCTTATCTCTCACCATGCACAAAAATCAATTCTAAATGGATCAAGGAATTAGGAATTAAACCAGATACCATACACCTGCTAGAAGAAAAATTAGGACCAACACTGCAGCATATGGGAGTTGGTAATGACTTCCTAAACAAGGATCCTAAAGTGAAAGAATTACAGTCAAAAATCAATAAGTGGGATGCCATTAAACTAAAAAGTCTCTTACAGCCAAGGAATTAGTCAAAACAATAAAGAGACAACCTACAGAATGGGAGAGAATCATGGCCTATGATTCCCTCTGACAGGAGACTAATATCCAAAATTTATGAAGAACTCAAAAAACTCAATAACAAAAACACAAACAATCCAATCAGGAAATGGGCCAGGGAGCTAAACAGAAACTTCTCAACAGAGGACATTGAGCAAGCGAATGAATACATGAGAAAGTGTTCTAAATCACTAGCAATCAGAGAAATGCAAATCAAAACTATCTTAAGATTTCACCTCACTCCAGTCAGACTGGCAAAGATGAAGAATACGAATAATAACAAATGCTGGAGGGGTTGTGGGGAGATAGGAACACTAGCACACTTTTGTTGGAATTGCAGACTGGTCCAGCCGCTCTGGAAGCAGTGTGGAGACTCCTCAAAAAATTAGGGTTGGATCCACATGTAACCCAGCTATCCCTCTTCTGGGTATTTTCCCAGAGCATTTAGAATCAGCACATTATAGTGACACAGCAATATCCATGTTCATAGCTCAATTTACAATAGCTAAATTATGAAACCAACTCAGATACCCCTCACTGGATGAATGGATCCAAAAGCTCTGCTATATGTACTCAATGGAGTTTTCTACTCAGCTATTAGAAACATTGATATTGCATCTATTGAAGGAAATCATGCTGAGCGAAGTTAGTCAAACCCAGAGAGTCAAGGGCCAAATGGTATCCCTCATTTGAGGAGGCTGGACCTAAACCCAGGCTCAGGAGTAAAGTAGACAAACTCATGTTTTAGATCCATAGAATAAAAATGCAACATGTTAATATTTATGAGATACAGTTACAATATACTTCATAAGATATTTGAACAAGCTATGCTGCATACCTGTACGAAAACATAAATGTTTAATCCTGTTGTCAAATATTTTGAAGAATAACTAGGGATAATAGGAAGGGATGAGAAGGGGAAATGTTGGAACTAAGATGAAGCAAGATATATTCCAAGAAGTTATAAATTTCAATGTATATACTATAGCCATATATATTAAAACATGTTCTTCATAGGTATAAGAATTATGTCGCTGTATTTGGGTTTTTTAGGAGCAATATAGGACCCAGAGAAAGGCAAGGGATCAGGAGATGGGAAGAGGGAGGTAGAGGGATGTGTGTGTATTGGCGGGGGCATATTGAACAAATTCTATTGCTGAATTGTGTGCATCTAAGAATATGTGACAACTAATCCCAACATTATGTAAAACTACAATACACTAATAATAATAAATTTTAAAAAACCTTCGTTTACAACTCAGATGCAAATTAAGATTCAAGGTATTCAAAGTATTTCGTACTGAGAAATTCTGTTTCTAAACTTTCTCTTCCAACATATAATTATAGTTTCTATTTATTGTTTGCTTATTAGAAAATGAAAACCTCAATGAGCTTCAAGGTATCAGTCAGAAAATTTCAGTGTGATGATTTGTAATTGACTCTAGATTTCCTGCTTCCTGTCTACATAGTTCAATAATTGGATTTCATTGATGTTCATCATATCTTAATAAGCATTAATTTATTTTTAAATATATATTGCTCCAAGATTGAAGACATGCCTATTCAGTCATAATGACAACCTTTGGCACTAAACAGAGTTTTAAATTTTCTGTATTCTTTTATATGGTCTTAAATAGAATGGTTTTAAATGTATATAAAGAACAAACTCATATTACTTTTATTTTTGGATACTCAATGACAATAAAGTGTACTTAACATGGATTATTAAACCTTATTTCTTTTTCATTAAATTTTCTGTTCAAAGCTATTTTTAGTGCAATTTCAAGACTGCTTATTAAAACTTGTCAATATTCACTGAAGTATAATATGTTTCTGTTGCTGTTTTATGTATTCCACACATCAGAACTCATTTTTCTAAGCCTTCATTTTCCAACTGAAGAACAAGACAAGTTAAGACATTTGCCTGAGGTCATACAGCTAGAATTAAGGAAAATGCTGTTCCTTCAGTTATGCAAAAAGCTGACTCTTACTTAATTTGCATCATGATGAATCTACTTAAATGTCACTTACTCAAAAGGTATGTCCTAGGCATTTTGGAATAGAGTCCCACAATCCAAAGAAATTCTCCTAGTATGTAATGATATTGCTTACTTAATCATTAACATTTTTTATTATTGGTTCTTTTTTAGGTAAATATAAGATTATACAATGTCATAATTATAAAAGCATGGAGATGAACTTGTTCTAATTCAGCCTTCAGTTTTTCCCCTTCCCCTTCCTTTTTTATTTTCTATCTTGTCAATTAGATTGCAGCTTCATAAATGGAAGAAACATTCCGTTTCTGAGACTCTGACAGCCCATTGCTCAGTAAGGAGCTCATTAAATATTTCATACATAAATGAGTATATACTCCACTGCAATGGCATGTGGACTAAACCCCTATTGTAGTTTCTCCATAAAAACTAATATCTGATATTTTTGCCTATTTTTCCAGATAAATTTTGGAATCACTTTGCTTAAGTTTGAGATTGTAGTGAATCTATAAATTAATTTAGTATGAATTGACTTTTCATATAAAATTGTTTTTAAAAACCCAAGAACATGATAAATTTTTAATGTCAGTCTCATTCTTCCTAAGTTTCAGAACTTTTTTGCAATCATCATAGAGCCTTTTCCCATCTATCATTAGGGTACCATCTGGGTTATATTGCTTTCATGGGCTATGAGTAAGAGTAGTAACACACATGGTGATAGTATAAAAAAAATAGTACAGCAAGAAGAGTGGTCCAAATAGTTACAATTAAGGGTAAAAAAAGTAGCAGATATTGAAAATGTAATGGAATTTCTTCCCACTTTATGTTTTCAAGTTAGCATTTGTTAACAAAATAAAAACATATCTTTTTCCATATGAAACTGTTTTTTTTGTAATGGATTTTCAGCTATTTGGGTTTTGTTGTTTTTTTTTGAAGGTATAACTTCGTTTCGTTCTTTTTCCACTGCTGGTCCTTCTTTCTGTCCCTGTTGGTTCTGGCTGGCTTGTCCTTAATCCATTCCCAGAACAGCTCTTTGTTTCACAGGGTAATGACCACCTTAGGCCTCATTTCTCATCTTCCTGTATCAACCTGGTTCTGGTTGGTATAGTTGATGGATAGCAGGCATTAGCTGAGTATACAGGGCAGAATGTAAGGAGAATCTAGGGTACTTTGTTCCCTCTCCTTTTTGGTATCCCTGGCACCTTAAGTGACCACTATTCTCTGGGATGCCTCTTTAACATCACAGATCAAGCACTCTGAGTAATCAGTTTCCTAAATTAAATTATCTGTCTTTTAAATATATGATTTTTCTTAAGCAATTAGATCCTGATTGGCTAGAAATTATTAAAATAATTTTCCAGCTATACAAATCTCAATGTCATTATCTATACAGACAAATTAAGCTTCACTCATGTTAATTTTGCACAAAATGTAAGTGCAATTTGCAAATATAAGGCCTGCATTAAGGACCTCAAATTCTTTCGAGGAAATAACCAGGCTTTAGTGGTAGTGACTCTGAAGCCATTCAAGTTTTGATGTGAAAGGAAAGTATTTCAAACATTACATAAGTGATTGGAAAATTACCATATGTGACTTAAAGATTTAAAGTTTTGTATTCAAATTCTACTGATAATTCACCAAAATAGTTCCATATGTAAATAGTAAAAATCTTATTGATGAGTTTTACACAGGTCATTGCTTTTCTGGAAGACAGCAAAACTGCCAGGAAGATGAGATGACTAGTACAATGTAGACTTATTTGAGATGCTTACAGGAAATAGCACATGAGATAGATCGTGGGGGGAAAAATGCACCCAAATTGTATATTTCTCATGAAAAAATAATTCTAGATTTTTAATAATAGTCAAAATTAGAAGCAAAAAAGCAAATGTGGTATAATGAAAAACTAAATAAAGACAACTTTCAAATGATCCAAACAAGTAATTTGTCTTGGGTCTGTATATACCAAACAAATATGTTTTGATTGATTTGAGAGTTATTGATATTTTCTCACAAATGCAGGGATATTTCTGGTATATAGAGCAATGTTCAATTTTAAGTTTTTATCCTCAGAACAAAAATTTAACAGTAGTGAGAATGATTTTCTGAGTTTTAGTTGCAAGACAAATGTATCTCAGCTCCAAAAGCTCTAATAATGTGCTACAATAAGCCAAAAGATCATAGGATTATTGGAGCAAATACTAATGCCCAATTCCTTAGCTAATCATGATTTTCTTCCTTTGTGTTATGATAAAGCTCCTGTGTTAATCCAGTGAGTGAAATGATGAGTTTATGAGAACCATAATCTAATCAGTGAATTAATCCATCTGAAGGATTAAGAATTTGAATGGATTCCTGGGGGGGTAACTGTAAGCAATGGGCCATGGATGAAGTAGTTCACTGGAGGTATACCTTGGGCACTAAATATTTTGTTCCTGGCAAATGTTTTGCTCCATCTTTGGCCCAGAACAATGGAGGCTGCTGACCATAGACAGAATCTCTGAAACCATGAACCAAATTAAACTTTTCCTCCTCCAAGTTGTTCTTATTGGGTATTTAGTCACAGTGATGCAATGACTGATGTACCATGTGAGAAAATTCACGGTGGATACCAGATTGCTCATTCTTCTGCTATTTAGAATATTTCATAATTCTTATTCTATGACCAAGGAAAATAGCCTCTAGTGATCTTTTCTTTTATGCTGTGTCAGAATTGCATTCCACCTTTGATGGTGTTAATGTTAGCTGCCATTGTAACTATCTTAAAGCTTATCTAAAATCACATTTCAGGGATTTAAAAAACACTGTTATAAAATGTAGTATCATAGAAAACATGAAAAGTCCACAGAAAAATATAAAGATAATCCATAAATCCATATTCTTTGTCACTATTAACTTCATAGTATTCCTTAGAAGACTACTTGTATGCATCAATCTTCAACTCATTGGTGAAAAATAGTATATATTTTACTATAGTCTGCTTTTTAATTTAACAACATAGTTTTCCTATGCCATATGTATATTTTTCTTCAGTAACATGTTAATTGCTGTACATTATGATTTCTATATATCAGGATTATTTAATTCATTTATTATTTAATGCTGGTTTTTTCATATTTAACAAAATATCAACTGAAATATATTTCTAAAATTGAAAGTCATAGGTCAAAGGGTAAGAGCACTAAAAATATTTTATTAATAACAAGAATTCTCCAGATATGAGAAAAAGAGATACCACCCCAAATATGTAAGAGAAAGCCCAGCTCATTGAGTCCACAGAAGTAGTTGATATAGGTAAGTTTCCATTGGTTGTGAGAAAAAGAGTAATTATTGTTTTAATCTACAAGTTTTGAGGTAGCCACAAATTTGATAAACAGCAGTGTTTTATTTTATTTTATTTTTTTAAAGAAAGAGGGACAGTGAGAGAGACAGAGAAAGAGAGAAACAACTTTATTTAGTTTTTCACGTGGCCTTCATTGCTCCAACACTTAGTTGTGTACATGGTGCTGGGGTTTGAACTCGGGTCCTCGTGCTTGCCAGGCAAGCACCGAAACCACTGAGCCACAGCTCCAGCCCAACAGCAGTGTTTTAAATAGTAATAATTTCTGTTTGATTTTTTGAATTGTTCTTTTTGCATCTACTGCTCAGTTTTCTCTGAGGACTTGGATCTTTCTATTGCTTCATAGTAACTTCTCCTATTGATTCATGCTTCCCTAAATAATTATATACATTTCACCAGATTGGATTTTCTTATTAATTTCCTCCATTTAACACTTTTATACAAACAAATCATTCCATTATTTATTATTTAAGTGTCATTTTTTTCAAAGAGAGAGGGACAGTGAGAGAGAGAGAGAGAGAGAGAGAGAATTTTTTTTTTTTAGTTTTTCACGTGGCTTTCCTTGCTCCAAGACTTCATTGTGTATGTGGTGCTGGGGTTGGAACTCGCACACTTGCGCGTGTTGGGCAAGCGCAGTAACTGCCAAGCTACCACTCCAATTCCTCATTTCATTATTTTTGACAGTGGTATTGTTGTCCACTACACCCCAAGATCAAGATTCACATATGTTTACTTACACAGTGGTTTAATTTTTAATCAACTTTTCTCGTCATTAGACTTCATAATGGCATACGAGAAAAAGACGAAGCATAAATTGAAAATAATGACATTCAAATACTTTTTACTACTTAGTTTAAGTTTGATCTGAAGCACACTTCTACAATATTTCATAACTTGAACATACTTGTGTGGTTTAAGGGTTTATATCATGTTCATTACTACTGTTCTTGCTCTCCCACCACTTATTTTTACTTTCCAAATTTTGTTTATTCATTTATTCTTCAAATATAAAGTGTGTGTTGTGTAACAAGAACTATTTTGGGGCCTTGATATACATTAGTGATTAAAAGAAACAAAGTTTCCAGTTTTCATTGAATTTACAATCTACTATATAACATTATGCCATGTGTTAGTATTTAATTCCTTTTTAAAATTTTGTTTTAAGGAGTTGAGTTATTGTACAATCATAAATGCATATAAAGTAACAATATGATATTCATATGATCTTAAACCAGAATTGTCCCCACATTGCCCACACCACAGTCTCTTGATTCTTCTATATTTCATCCCTACAAGTGATATACTTAGATTGTGAATTTTCCAGAATTAAATAATTGTATAAATATTATTTGGATTCTCAGGCGGGTAAAAAGTATGCTACAGTGTTGATTTCCTCCATAGATCCTTCCTCTACTTCCTCCCTCTTGTCCCCCCACACTCATATCTAGGGTTTCCCTAGATTATATGTTGCTACAACTTTGCTGATCTAATACATGAATTGGACTACTTTTCACCCAAGCCTGAGTTTAGCTCCAGCTTCTACAAATAATGGAAAAGATTTCAGCTTTGACTCTCTATGTTTGGCTAACTTCACTCAGCATAATTTCTTCCATTGCCCTCCATTTACCTTCAAAGGCTACAATATTGTTGTTTTTAATTGCTGAGTAGAATTCCAGTGTGTGTGTGTGTGTGTGTGTGTGTGTGTGTGTGTATGCATGTGAATGATGTGAATGGAGATATATATATATATATATATATATATATATTCATAGCATTTGGATCTGTTCATCTAGTGAGGGACCTAGGGACATCTGGGTTGACTCCATAATTTAGATTTTGTAAACTGAGCTGCTATGAACATAAATTTTGCTGCATCTTTGCAACATGCTGAATCTAATTCCTCTGGGTAAACACCTAGAAGAGGGAATCATATGGTGGATACATCTTTAATTTTTTGAGGATTCTCCATGTTTTCCAGAGTACCAGTCTGTAATTCCACCAACAGTGTGCTAATGTTCCTACCTACCCACAACCCCTCCAGCATCTGTTATTGTTTATATTCCTCATCTTTGCCAAACTGACTGGAGTGAGGTGAAATCTTAATGCAGTTTTGATTTGCATTTCTGTGACTACTAATGATTTATAGCACTTTCTCATGTATTCATTGGCTTGCTCAATTTCCTTTGTTGAGATATTTTTATTTAACTCTTGGGTCCATTTATTGATTGAATTTTTGTTTTTGGTATTAGGTTCTTTGAGTTCTTGGTAAATTTTAGATATTAGTGCCCTGTGAGAGGAATCAAAGCCCATGATTATCCCCCACTCTGTAGATTATCTCTTCACAATTTGACCAATTCCTTGGCTGAGATAAAGCTTTTTAGTTTCATGGAATCTCACTCATTGATGTTTGACTTTAATTCTTTCACTTTAGGAGTCTTGTTCAGAAAGTCTTTGTCTATGCCCAAATATTGGAGTGTGGGTCCTCATTTTTCTTCTAGTAGTTGTATGATTGCTAGTTTAATTCTTACCTCCTTGGTACATTTTGATTTGATTTTTGTGTAAAGTGAGAAATAAGGATCTAATTTCAACTTTCTGTAAATGCCTGTTCAGTTTGTCCAACACCATTTGTTGAACAGGCTGTCACTCTTCCACGTTAAAGATTGGATATTTAAAGATTTGTGGATTTGTCACAGAGACTTCTATTCCATTCCGTTGGTCTTCATTTCTATTTTGATATCAGTATCATGCTATCTTTGTTAGTACAGCTCTATAGTATAGTTTTAGATCAGGTATTGTGAATCTACCTTTCTGTTTTTCTTGCTTAGTAATATTTTGTCTATTCTGGGTTTCTTCTTGTTCCAAATGAATTCAAAAACTGATTTTTTTATATCTGTTAAGAATTGCATTGGTATTTTGTTGGGGACTGCATTGAATTTATTAGTGCTTTTGGCAGAATAGCCATTTTAATTGTATTAATTCTGCCTAACCAAGAGCATGGAACATCTTTCCATCTTCTCAGGTCTTCTTCAATTTCTTTCTTCAATGATCTATAATTTTCATTGTAGAGGTCTTTGCTTCACTTGTTAGATTAATTCCAAGTGTTTTATTCTTTTTGAGTATATTGTGAATAGGACTGATTTCTTGATTTCTACATCTGCCCTATTATTGTTAGTGTATAGCAAAGCTCTTGATTTATGGGTATTAATCTTGTAGCCTGCCACTTTACTAAATCTTTTTATAAGCTCAAGCAGTTTTCTGGTGGAATTTTTTGGATCTTCTAGATATAGGATCATGTAGTCAGAAAAAAGGGGAGTTTGACTTCATCTCTTCCTATTCTTATCCCTTTGATTTACTTCTCTTGCCTGATTGTTCTAACTAGCATCTCAAGAAATATATTGAATAAAAGTGGTGAGAGTGGACAGCCTTGTCTTGTTCCTGAGTTTAGTGGAAGTGTTTTCAGCTTTTCTCCATTTAGTATTATACTAGCTGAAAGTTTTTCATATATGGACTTTACGTAGTTAAGATAAATTCCTTTCATTCCTATCTGCTCCAGAGTTTTGAGCATAAAAGGGTGCCAGATTTTATCGAAAACCTTTTCTACATCAATTTGATCATATTTTTATGTCCTTAATTCTGTTTAAGTGATGAATCACATTTATTGATTTGTATTTTTTTTAAGAAAGAGGGGATAGTGAGAGAGAGAAAAAAAGAGAAGCAATTTTTATTTAATTTTTTTTCATCTCACTTTCATTCCTCAGACACTTCATGTATATGTGGTGCTGGAGTTCGAACTCGCATACTCACACATGCCAGGCAAGCACCATAACCGCCGAGACACCACTCCAGTCCTTGATTTGTATGTGTTGAACAAGCCTTGCATACCTGGAATGAAGCCCATTTGATCATGATGAATGATCTTCTTGATTTGTTTTTGAATACTGTTTGCTAGAACCTTATTAAGGATTTTTGCATTGACGTTCATCAGGGAAATTGGTCTGTGGTTTTCTCTTTTTAATGTGTCTTTTTTGGATTTTGGTATCAGAGTTATGGTTGCTTCATAGAAAGTGTTTGGGAGAGTTCCCTACTTTTCACTGTCTTGGAATAACTTAATAAGGAGAGGTGTTAGCTCTTCTTAATAGGTGTGGTAAAACTCAGTCGGGAATCCATCAGGTCCTGGGCTTTTCTTCTTTGGAAGGACTGGTAGAATTTTTTTCATCCTTTTACACTTAATCTGTGGATATCATTGGCTGTAATGTGGGTCTCCTATAAGTAGCATATTGTTGGATTTTGTTTCTGATCCTATCTGCTCATCTGTGTCTTTTGATTGGTGCATTGAGACCATTCACACTCAGTGTTGGAAGAGTTATGTGGTTGTGATTCATAGTTAACATGTTTTATTAGTAAGTTTTGTGCTGTCTTTGTTGTCTATTGATAGCATGTACCTTTATTGAATTTCCTATGTGGATTTTGAGGAGTGTTCTTCTATCTGGAGTTTATCGTTGTCGATTCTTTGTAATGTTGGTTTTCTGTTCATGAATGCTGCAGTTTTATCTTTCATGAAAAGTTCTTATTTCCTCATCAAATTTGAAGCTGAGTTTTGTTGGGTACAGTATTCTTGGCTACATGTTGTCATTCAAATGTTGAAAGTCTCCTTCCAGGCTCTTCTTGTTTCTAGAGTCTGAAGTAAAAAGTCAGACATGATCCCTATTGGTTTGCCACTGAATATGATTTGGTGTTTTTCTCCTGAAGCTTTTAATAATCTTTTCTTGATTTTCCTGTTACAAATTTTAAAATGATGTGTGTTGGTGAGCTTTTCATTTGATTAGGCCTATTAGGTGTTCTATATGCATCCTGGATGAGCATATCTGACTCTATTCTAATATGGTAAAAGTTTTAACTATTTAATTGAGAATGTTATGCCATTCATTTACATTTCTATTTCTTCTTGTCTTCCAATTACTCTTATATTGTTTCTTCTGATTTCATTCCAGACATTTTGAAAATTCTGTCAAGTTCTGCAAGTTTTTTTTTTTCTTTTTTGTTATCCATGCACTGTAGCTTGCTCAGTCTATCTTCATTTTCAGAAGTTCTTTCTTCAAGAGCTGAGGTCATATTTTCTATAGAAGTTAGCCTATTATTAAATTCTTCCATCATTCCTGTGATGCAATTAACTGCAGATTTTAGCTCTGTTATTTCCTTTTTCAACATGTCTATTTATTTGGTAATAGAATTTTTCCTATCTTGAGTTTTCTCACTTAATCTCTTCATGAATTCTTTTTGTTCATTTCTCCTTTTAGTGATCAAATCATTGGTAATTTTTTCTAGGTTTCCATCCTGCTCCCTGTCCAGGGGCTCCTTGGTATGGGAGAAGTGGGTTTGAGGAAAATATTTTCTAGTTTGATTCTTCATCTTTGAAAGTCTGGATCTTTGAATTGAGGATCCCTGTGTAGAAGAAAGGCAGGGCTCTGGGGATTTTTTCCTTGCAGGTCAAAGAGTCAGGTCAGACATTGTCTCTCTAATGACCGTCTTCTTCCAGAAAGCTGATTCTGCCTGGACCCTTGTTTTGTGGCAGCTTTTGGACCTAGGCTTCAGGACTTGGATTTAAAACCAGGTGGTGCTGCAAGAAGGCCTCTGGGTTGTTGCAATTAATCAGTAGGGGTGCTTATCTGGGTCCTGGGGTCCCAGATATGCAGGGTGGACTGGAATAGAGTAGTCCTGTGTATGCACTGTGCTGGGGTCTGGGTTGTTTGCTGGTGGGTATGTGCAATGACTGAGTGGTGTCCAGTGTAAGGTCCTCAAGAGTATGCAGTGTGCCTGCTGGTGCTGTGGCTGGGTCCCTGTGTGGGGTCCTTGGTTACAGTTGATTCCTGCAAGGAGGAGGAGGGGAGGCTTGATAGCATAGAAGTATGCAGGGTATGGGGCAAGTTCAGGCAACTTGACAATTCTTGTTGGTAAGTGTTTTGGGACTCGTCAAAAGACTAGGATGTCTAATATTCAACTTAGGTTGCAAACCAAATTTTCCGCTAAAAATTGCTGATCAGAGCAGGCAATGAATTAGTATCTGTTGTAGGAAAGTGAGCCACAGGTCTGGAGAACTGAACATAGAATGCTTCAGAACAGAACTTAAGTGTGGACCAACTGGGTAAAAGAGGCATTAGCCACAGGTTCCCTGTCCACTCCAAGTATTCCAGATGCAAGTACTTAGTTTTTAAATGCTGAAATATAGTCACTGCTGGAAGATTTGAATTACCAAGCCATCTTAGTTATGCTTGTTGAAAACTAAGCTACAAATATGAAAATTCATGATCAGTATACACATCCAAAAATCTATAATCTTAAGAAAAGATTTCATAATAACTTTTTAAAATTACTTTGTAGAAGGACATACTTACTGAAACTTAGTGTGATGATAGCAATATGAGTACTCATGAAATAATTCTGATTCTTCTAGAAGAACCCATAATATCACATGCTGTAAATATTAAATAATGTTAAAACAACAATGATGTACGAAATGATCAATGATTTAGATGAAAATGTTAAAATTTAGTAAGAGAATTAATGTTTGGAATGTTTAAGTCTCAACTAGTGCTACAGGGTAGAAACAGAATGAAAGGATCTTTACAGGATACACAAGAATTTGTCCAAAATCAAGTTTTTCTTTGTGAAGCCAGACTAAGAGAGGTACAATTTCTTGGATATGTTATCAAAATTGGGAAAATTTAATTGGATTTTTCCCAGAAAAATGAAGCTACTTCCATTATCAGATTATATTTGAAAGGTTTATTGCATTTCCATGCTGTAATTTGAAGTCATTTTTTTCCTTTTGTTAAAGTATAACTGGGTTCATAACTTAAGTCAGTACTTCCTAACTACATTTAAGGAAAATCTTAATCTGCATGTAATGATGTCATGGGTTTCTTCCATTCCATTTTGCCAATATTTGATGGAGAAATGGAAAACAAGTTGTAAACTACATCAGAAACACATAAGGAGGAACATAGGGCATGATCATGCATGTAGAATACATTTATAGCTGGAACTATGGGTATCATGGTTATCTGTTAATAGCACTAAGGAATAAAATTGTCTTTTCTCTCACATTTACCTTGGCAGTTTCATAGATGTGTCTTGGACTGAAAAAAGTGATAAACACTGACTTAAGTCAAGAGGAAAATATGATTTAACTAAAAAAAATCTATTTATTTAAATTTTTATTTGTATGCAGTCACAGGGAAAATATGGTTTAACTAAAAGAAACTTACTCCTTTAACTATTTTTCTCATAAAAATGTGTGTGTGTATTTAAGTATCTGAGGTAACTTTATATTTCTCTTCTAGATTGTAAAGTATGAAAGGGAAGGATTTTGCCCATGGTTGCAGGTACACTACTATAGTTTTAAAGAAATGTGGATTCTAATTCATCAATATATGTTGCATTAAAATGTAAGTTTATTCAATATCAATAAGTAACATAAAATTCATTCTCTCATTTGTAAAAGAACTCAAATGAATTTTTCAAATATTCAATATTTCTGTTAGCTCAGAAATTCTGTATGTAAATTCTTTAATGTTTTTAACAGCACCAAGCATCATGATGGCCAATTGCTACATTATCAAAATGTGTATGTCAGGAGCTGGAAAGGTGGCTCAGTGATTAGGGTGCTTGCTTGGCATATGCGAGGACCCAGGCTCAAACCTCATAACCACGTATGCAATGAAGTGTCAGAGCAATGAAAGGAACAGGAAAAACTAAATAAAATTGATTCTCTCTTTCTCTTTCTCTCGCAGTCCCTCTCTCTTTTTTAAAAAAGGTTTATGTCTACAAAGTATAGAAACTTACATTGATTTATTATCCATTCAAACACTCAACAAACATTTCTTGCAGACTGCCTATAAGCCACACATTGAGTTACCTCCCCAAGATTTAAAATAATAATAGGAAAATAAAATCTTCTCATTAACAAGTTTACAGTTTCTTGATACCCTCCCTACCTGGCATATTAATTTTATTAAAACCAGAAAATCCATGTCAAAATATGTCATAGAACATAGTATTCTAAAAGCAAAAATTGCAATAGAAAAGTATTTAATATCAAAATTAAATATATCCTTACGAATGAGTAAGCCTAAAAATGAACAAAGCACAGCTGTTACCAAAAGCTAACATCTAAGTAGGTAAAGAGATGTGGAAAATTCCACCCAGGACCACATAAGCCTACAAATTCAGCTTTGTCATTTAACAGATCAGTTATTATGGGACATCCTAAATCTGGGGGGAAACTCTGATCATGAAACCAAGCTAACTCCTTTCTTTGTGACTAATATTCTATTTCTGGAAAATATTCATTTCAAAGTACCATGAAGAACTGAAATTATGAAAGAGGAATTCAAAGGTTTGAAAGCTCAGCTGGTCTGAGGTAAGGAAAAGAATGTGAGGTTTGAAATACCAAGGTCAATTACTCCAGGCATAAACCTTGGGGAATCAAGGCCATACCCTAGAACGACCCTTTTCAGGTTCAGAATGTACTGAATATTATTACTTACAATTGTCAAATTTCATATCCTTATGCTTTTAATCACAACTTTTCCTTCCATACCAAATTTCTTTTTAAAGAAAATATTTAGTTTGAAAAAACTTCATTATTTTTGTAAAGCAAATTTATTATAATTAAACTATTGATCTTTAGCATTAGCATAAGCATACTCATGACTACAAAATACATTTTAAGAAGGAGACACATGCAGTAAAGAGTATGTGAAAATATCACCATCTTTTTGAACAGCAAAATGGACTTTGTTGGTATAGTGGTATAATACTGAAATTAAATATATATGCATATGCATATGTATATATTTAATCACTTATTTCTACCTAAGTTTTCAAAAAGTGATAAATATATGAACACTGAAAATTTTATTGGAATGCTTAGCCTTGACTCAGGAAAATATTTTCAAATAGTGCTCCAGGAGTCCAACCTCCTGTCTAATTTAAATTAGCATTATTTAGTTATGATCTCTGTCAGAAAAAATATTAAAGTTAGCACATCCACAAGGCAATGCAGTTGGCCAAGTCCCACTGTCTGCAGGCAGGCTGCCCACACAAACAAAAAGTAAATAAATAACATAATTAATGTCACTTTTAGCTATTTGAGCTGAAGCACAGTGTTACTCTTTGCTTGAATGGTGCTAGTGGAAGGAGTTTGAAAACAGGAAATAGAAGGAGAAAAAAGAGGTTCTTTCATGAGTTACTGAATCTCCAGACACCAACTGCTTTTACTTCTGAATTCTCTGCTTAAAAATATGCTAATTTACCTTTATCCTGGAAAATTAAAAAGCATGTAACAAACTAATGGTAACTATAGCTTAAAACTTATAAGTTAGGCTCATCTTTTTAATAACCTTTTCTTTCAAGGTTGTCTGGCTAGAGAATCTGAAGAAAATAAACTCGTTATTAATAGTCCTCCAAAGATGCTATTTCTGAAAGAGATGAAAAATAGCCTGATTTCATGTCAGATAAAAAGGCTCTATGATTATTTTTTAAGAGCTCCAGTTTCTTTTTCTTTTTTTTTTCTTTCTTTCATTTTTTTTTTCTTTTTTGAGACAAAAACCTGGTAGAAGAAAGCTATATTCTTTGGTTTCTAATTTCCACAAAGTTTTTTTTTTAATTTCAAGGTCCTTAAATGGAAGAGAAAAATGCATTTTTAGTGCATAGCCTGTTTTTAATTTTTCCACCCTACTTCAGTTGACTACAAATGTGAAAGGGAAACCTAAAAACTATTTCACACTAACTCTACTGTAGGAAGGGAGTGGTGTTAGTGGTTAGAGTAGGACTTGTAGTTCAATTTCTTAAGTTCTATTTCTGGAATTAATCCTTGGCAAACCCTGTGGTGAGTGATAGTTGCTTGTATGGTCGTATATGGATTTGCCTGCAGAGAACTGGGTGTTGAGAATGCTTCACAATTCCCAAGGTTGTTATGTAAAGACTTGTGTTTGATTTCCTACATGAGTGGAGCTAAGATTTTATTCACCTTTTGTGATAGAACCTGTAAAATGTATTATTTCTAGATTTTTCCTCATAATGGTCTCTTATCCTGTGAAATAGCCACCAGATATTGAAATTATCCCCATGCTTCCATATCCAGCCCATAATTCTTCATATTCTAATTACTGGAATTCATTTAGTTTTGAGAAATAACTATCTCCGCTGGCTAATTTAGAGCACAGAGAAATTTATTTGAAAAGAATTATCAGTATCTCCGCTGACCCAAGGAGAAATTTATCAGTCCAGCATTAGGAAACATGAGAATTCAGGTGAATTCTGGTCTGTAGAACATAGAACTCATGAATTATTCAACTGGAGTATTGTAAATACAATGATTCAGCTTCCATGATTCCACATATCACTTTCTCCAAATTCCATATTCCAAATTCCAAGAGAAAGACTGTAATAGGTACAGTAATAGGTGGAGCTCCATCTTTGGGTTAGTTCTTTGAGTTCTATTATGAATTTTTTTTTGGTACTGGAGTTTGAACCTGGGGGTACTTTACCAATGACTTTTTTTTTTTTTTTTTTCATTTTAAGACAGACTCTTGCTAAATTTCCCAGACTGGACTTGAAACTATGATCCTTTTGCCTCAGACTGGAATTATAGTCTCTTCTGGCAGAGATTTTAAAGTTTTTACTGTTATTTAGCAGAATGCATAGGAAAGCAAAGAAGATTCCCAGAAGTATCTTTGATACAAAACTCTGTCTTTATTATACTCACTAATCATCTGCTCATTCAACAAATCTATTGACTTTCTCCCTATTATGTTATGTGCCAAATACTATGATAGAGGCTTACAGCACAAATGTAGTGTAATGGTGTCCTTAACTTCAAAGAATGCTCTGTCTGTTCAGGATTGAAGATAAGTAATAATTAATTGTACACCTACTACAAGACAAGTATGAAAAGAAATTTGATAGAATGAAAAAGTATAAAGCGGGAGCAATGAACTCTCCCCAAGAAGACCATGAAAGTTTTAACAGATAGAATTACTCTGCAAGCAATTAAAAAAATGGACTATAGCCACCTAAAAAAGGAAAGTAATTTTTCATTTTAAAAAAATCATCTAGTATGACTTCTGAAGGTATGTGGTTATTGACATTAGGTTAAGAGCTCACTGATGTCAGTATTAATTCTGATTCTTCTTTTTTTTTATCAAGAAACAAATAAGCAAAATAAGCAAAACAAAGCAAAATAAAACAATCCCCTGAACAAACAGATAAACAAACAAACAAAACCCTCACAAAAACTTTTTCCAAGTACCTCAAACTGAAACATTTATTTCTTGCGGTCACAAGATCAACCACAGATACAAAGGAAGGGTTTTATTATATTTATTTATTTATTTTTAGGCTTCCCATTGAAGGTGCTTCTTCAAAAATCTTTCAGGCAAAAAGGAAAAAAAAATTTCAGGGTGTTTGACAATCTGCACTTCCTGTTTCTGTGTTTATTCTTTAAGCAGCCATTAGTGTTCTGAACATCATACATTTCTTTGCATCCTCCAGCTGCTCTTATTCTTCACAATCTTTACACTGTGCTCCATCAAACCCGCTTTCAGGAATACAGGCCTTCTCCTTCACCCTCATCCTCTGCATAGATTGATCTCTTCTTTTTGCCTGACTAAAGCTGGGTCTTAGATCTTTCCATGGCTTTGGGCCAGGAGGTGAAGTTAATATCCTCCTTGTTTTTCAACCACTGTCTGGGGATCATTAATTCTCCATCTTTGCTTAAATATATTTAAGGCTTTTGAATTTTGAACTATTGGGTTCTCTACTCCCCCTCATTATTTTGCTTCTACACACCCAGATTATTGAAGATTTCACCATTTCCTCTCCACTTTACCCTCGGCTTTCACTGCAAGACTGTAAAATCCAGCCTAGATGAAATATTATACAAAAATAAATCTAAACAAATTTTCACTAGTGAATAAAAGCCATAATAAATATAGTACTCTGCTGGTGCATAGACAAAAATAAATATTAGTGCTTTCCCCCTTAATCCCTTCAGACCAATTTCATGGCCATGTCCTAGACTTTCTGAATGCCAGACATGACCACTTTATGAAATGTCAAATCTAGATATCTCATCTCTGATTAAAACCTCCTATTTTCCACCTTTTTTCCATACACCTATTTGTTCTATAATTTATTTGATTTCACAGAAAACTTGATTCTTTATAACTGCTTATTTTTAATTCATAAACTCTTTCTTACTTAATTTTTCCCCTTTTTGTTATGGGTCAGATCTTAAGTGTCCCTCCAAGAACTCCTATAGCAAAGGATTGCCCCTACCTGATGACACTATTGGGGGTTGATGGAACCTTGAAGCTGTGAGGCCTGGTGGAAAGTGATCATTGGGATTTGTACTTGAAGGGGATAGTAAGACCCTGGCCACTCCTCTCTCTCTCTCTTTTTTTTTTTTTTTTTTTTTTTTGCTTTTGGCCACCTTGAGGTGAGAAGCTTTTCTCAATCATGTGCTCCCCCTGTGACCTACGATGTTCTGCCTCTCCGCAGGCCCAACGCCATGAGGCCTGAGCTTCATGGACTGAAACCTCTGAAAGTGTGAGCCAACATAAATCTCTCCCCCGTTCAAGATGTTTATGTCAGATATTTGCTCCTAGTGATAGAGAACTAACACACACAGATTTCTAGTTTTAACTTGATGCTCCTTTATCTAAACCACTTTCAGTATAACCAACACTATTAGTCAATTTGTCACATCCTACATAAAGTAGGCCTCTGGGCTATGAACTTTACAAGGGCTCTCAGTTTGGTTGCTTTTCTCCTCCCTCCTCCCTCTGTTTCTTTCTTTCTTTCCCCCTGAGATGAGACAGGATGGTTAAAGTATTCTGGGACAAAATATTTGCCTCCCTTCTTGCCAGTATCCAGTTCATTCTTGATAAAACGCCAAGTTGGGCTCTGGTACAATAGCTTACTAGTCCGTTTTCATTGTTATAACAAGATACTAGAGTCCAGTTACTTTCATAAATGAAAAATGCTAACTTTGTTCATTATTCTGGTAACCAGAGTATCCAAACAAAATTGTAGGAAGGGGCCAAGCATGAGAAACAGTCTCATGTTTTAATAACCTACTCTCAAAAGACCCAACTAACTCTGAGATACCAGTACTAATCCTTTCCAAGGTAAGGTCCCTCTCACCTAATTATCTTGCACAAGGCTCCTGTTAGAAATCCACCAGCTCATCACCACCACCCTGAGAACCAGGCCTCCAACACACAGAGGTGTGGAGGATACATCATATTCAAACCATAGCAGGTAGTTTTTCAAGAGGGCAGGCCTTGCCAAAAAGAACCAAATTCTTCCATATACTTCAAAATCACTACCTTTCCCCTAACCTTTTAGGAAAAATGAGGGTTTTGTTTTTTGGTTTTTGTTTTTTTTTCAAACATTCACTTTAATAACTGATGGAGCTACTGGAGGTAAAAGTAGTGTTTCTTTTTATGTTTTAATAAAATCCTTCTGACTATTTTAGCAGGAGTATAATGTTAAAAGACTAAGGAAAGGAAAGAGGAAGCACTACCGAGAGGCTTTTGTAGAAATGAAGGTGAGAGATGATGGGATCCTGGTTTTGGGTGGCTACGGTGGAATGACAGAAGTAATCCAACTGCAGACACATTCTAAAGGTAAAAAAGATTTTTAAAACAAAAGATTCCACAGCCATTAGAAAGTGATGCCGCTGGTGTTACTTCACTGTGCTATGACCAATTTAGCAAGCAGTTTGAGGTAGTTCATTTACTCATGGACAGGAAAAACAGTCTCACAGTGTGGTGAAGGCACTTGGCTAGCATGAGCGAGGTCCTGGGTTCAGTCTCCAGGGCAGGAAAAAAAAAAAAAAAAAGAATAAGGAAAAGAAAACAACACGCTCTTCGTGTTTTTGATAATTGTATTTCTCTAGCCTAAGAGACTCATTGATTTCATTATATTTGAGGAAACACTAAATCAATGTTTTGAACAAATGAGTTCCCAGTCTACACTTAGGGGGAGATTTTATATTTATGCATTTTGACAAAACAGGAAAAGAAAGTCACACTAAAGGGCAGTTAAATAAAAGAAATTCAAGTTATTTCCTCTCAGATTTTCAATATAATAAATCTATAGCTCAAGTGATTATGCTGACTAATTCTCCTATGTACCAAATTTCACACGATGTGTGAATTATTTGACAAATATCTGTATTTTCTTACTTGCAAAATGTCAAGAAAAGCATGTATAAATTTTATATTGTGTCATTTACCAAATGATTTTGGTAGACGCAAAAGCAGTAGATTTTCTTTTTAATTTTTCAAAAATTTATGTATAAATATATACAACACAAACCAAAAGTTTATAGAATTTTTACGTGGACATATCTCTGTAAGCAGAAATTTAGATAAAAAATTTATAACATTAACAAAACCAAGATGCCCTTCATGGCTCTTCTAATCATTACCCATTCCTCAAAAGGAACTGCTATGTTGACTTCTAATAGTACAAGTTACTTTCGCCTATTTTTTACTAACCGGATAGAAATGTATTTTAGTCAGCCTTTCAATGCTCTGACTAAACCCTGAAAGGAGCAGTTTTAGGAGGAAAAGTTTCGTTGGGGGCTCACAGTTTCAGAGGTCTAAGTCTGGAAAACACCAGCCCTGTTCCTCAGGGCTCAAGGTGAGGCAGGACATCATGGTGGAAGGTATGGCTTCAGGCAGCAGAGACAAAGAGTCCAAGCCAGATACAAAAATGTACACAAAGGCACGCCCCCAATGTCCCACCTCTTCCAGCCACACCCTACCAGCATGAAGTTGCCAGATAATCCCTATCAGGGAATCAACTCACTGATTGGGATAAGGCTGCTATAAACAGATCATTTCACTTTTGTCTTCCAGCAATGTCACATGTGAGATTTTGGGGACACCTCATATGCAAACCATAACAGAATGGAATTATACGTGGTAGTTTAACTTATGTCTTGTTTTATTTATTGGTATATTTGTGAAATTCATCTATGCAATTGCATAAAATTTTAGTTTAAGACTTTCGTTGTTGTACCCCATTTTGAATTTATCATTTATCCATGAAAAAAATCTTAGGTCATATTCATTTCTGGCTATTTCAGTGATCACATCTGAAATTCTGTTGAGTAATTATTCAAAAACAGAAGTGCTAGGTTATAGAGTGTGTGCACATTCAATTGAGCAGACAGTGTGAACACTTTTCTTTAGGGGTTGATGTATATACTTCTATTAGCAGTATTTGAAAGTTCCAGTGCTGTGATGTATTTTATTTCATTTTGTTTTGGTACTGGGGATTGAACCCAGGGGCATTCAACCACTGGACCAGTGGTTAAAAGCCATGTTCTGTGTGCACAATGTCACACCGGTTTCTTTCTTTTTGTTTTGTGTAAGCACACACAGACACACATATGTGCACACGTCTACAAAATTGAACAGTTTCTGAGCACATTGCTCTGTTCTAGGCACTAACTCAAAGAAATAAATGTTGATGATAATAGTCACGAACACTGATTAACAAATTATAGCAACCATTATGTTTTCCTATCAAAACAAGTTCCATAATGAGATAATATTCATGATACCTTTATAAGGTAAAACGCCTAAGCTTTCATGGTGGTAAGAATTAAGCTAGTCATTCCAAGAGCTCTTCAGGAAATTTAGAATGCTTAGTACAGCAAAAGAGGACTCATTTTCTGCTGGGGAGAGTTTTCGTCTTTAAGTTTAGCACTCATACTGAAATACAAGAGAATCTTCCTGAATTGCAAAATTTCTTTAAGCAAGATTTTCATCATTCTTGGTAAAATTTGTTTGGAACATGCTTTTTAGATGACCCTCACACATCTCACAAACTATAATATACAATCCAATGGCCTTTCAAAGTAGGATAGTAGTTTAAAAACTTCATGGTGATTTTACAGGAAAAAATACTTAAAATATATTTTGGCTCCTCACATACTTGGATTCAGAGATAGCAGGGCAAGACTTTACTAGTAAGTGGCTGAGATTTCAGTATGACTTTAGCATTGATCCAGACACATCTAAAAAATGAGCCCAGTATTCATGAAGGGAGCAAAACTGAAGACGTAACTCTTCTTGATTATTCCCAAGTAAAACCTTTTTAAATATTGATTCCATGAGCATTGACATATTTGTAAAGTGAAAAGAAAGAATAATAAAAAGGGTAATACTAGGCTTGTCCATCTAGATCGCCAACATTCTGAAAAGGAGTGAGTTCAAAGTCAAGTCAAGAAGGAAAATTCTGATATGTATATATATATACACATATATACACACACACATATATATATTTAATATGTATAAATATATAAGTATGTGTATAAAATTATATAAAATGACATAAGGATATATGAATATAAGTCTACATATGATGTATAATTTTAATACATGAGTAAATATCTCACATATGATTGCATGTGTTATAAAGCAATAGCTTGGAAATGTTGATTATTTTCCACTCTCGAATTGCATAAAAAGGTACAACTTCTTATCAGAAAATCTTATCATTAGTTTTCATTATGCCCCAAGAAAACGACTATATTGTGTTAGAGGGTTTTCCTTTCTTTTGTTTTCTCTTTTTTTTTAAGATAGAGAGAGAGAGAGGTATAACAAACTCAGCATGAATTTTTTTACATCGGAATACAGTTTCTTAATTTGTGTTTAAAATATTTGTGATGGAGCACCTTTAGAAGTCATGTATAATACTAATGTTGGAAATAATCATTTTTAAACGACAATATTGAAAACCATTAACAATAAAATTGTAGCTATTGACATAGATTTCATAGTGGGTATAGTTTTGTATTATATAAAATTTAAAACACATTGATTTGACATACAAAACCTGAAAATGTTATAGTATATAATAAATATTATAGCATTGCAAACATATAACCGTAATCCAGTATAAGCCATAACTAACATGTCTAGCAAACCCAACCATTTTCTCTTGCAAATTTGCTATCCATCCTTCTTGACCTCCACCTAATCCTCTCAGCTCACATTCCTAGGGAACACATACCTGATTTCTGTTACTATATATTAGTTTTCACTTAAATTCTAGAGCTTCATTTTAATGGAATCAGAACATATGGATATTTTATTGTTGTTTATTGGCTCATTTCATTCAAACACACTTATTTTTGAGATTTATCCATGTTGTTGCATGTGCATATTCACTTCTATTTTACTATTGAGTGATATTTTATTATATGCATACACTACATTTGTTTTTCTATACACCTGTTGGTGGAAACAAATTATTTCTAGTTTTCTTCTATTATAAATACAGCTGATAAGAACATTTATGCATGCATTTGTGCCTGGTAATACACTTTCAATTCCATTGGTAATTACCCGAAGTTATAATGGTTAAATTATCTGGTATATGTATTTAATTTTTAAGAAGCTGCCACCTGTTTTCTAAAATGGTCATCATCCCACTTTTCATTGCCAACAGCAGTGAGTGAGGATTTCAATTGTTCTCCGTCCTTGTCACACAAGGTATATTTGGCATTCTTAATTTCAACCATTTTACTATGTATATAGTGGAATCTAATTATAGTTTTATTTTTAGGCCATTAATAAGTGATATTGAACAATTCTTCATGTGATGATTTGATGTGATTTCATAATCTTTGATAAAGTATAAATTTAAACATATTGTCCTTTTTTTTTGGATTTTGTTTCTTTTATTTAGTATTAAGAGATTTTTGTAAAAATCATTTGTAAGATACCTGATTTGCAAATACTTTGACCCAGTTTGTGATTTGTATTTCCATTTTCTATCTTTCAAAGAACAGAAGTTCTAAAATTTTGATAAAGTCGGTTTTACTCTGTGGAACTTTTTTGATTTTTGTATCTAAGAAATGTTTTTCTAAATTAAGGTCACAACGAATTTGTTTTATTTTAGATATTTTGCAGTTGTAGGTTTTATTAAATATATCAAATATATAATGCATTTTGAGTTAATTTTTATATGGTGTGATGTATGATCAGTTTTTTTCAGATGGAACAATGGTATATGGATAGGCAAGAAATAAGCATAACTTGTTGAAAGCACAACTGTTTTCCAATGAATTATTTATATATCTTTGTAACATTCAATTGTCCATATACTTGTTTCTTTGGACCAGAATATTGTCTATCTTTGTAACTACTATATACACTTGAAAGACTGGGCATTCTTGTTTTTGTGGAATACAGTGTCCTGTAAATATCAAGTTTAATCAGGATATTTCTTCAGATTTTCACTACAAATCTAATAGTTCTATCAGTTACTAAGCAAGAACTATTGAAATTAGGACTATGTTTTTGGAATTGTCTACTTCTTCAAGCATTCTGTCAGATTTTGCTTTTGTAATTTGAAGCTCTATTATTTGGTGCTTAGACACACAGACTTGCATGTCCTCTTTATGAATTCATCCCACTTTCTTTATGAAATGAACCTGATCTGTTACTGCTGAGTTGACATTTACTTAATTTAGTGAAGGCATAAAATGTTTCCATTGTTTTACTTTTAATTTTAAGGTAGTGAAAGTACATTAGTTTAAACTATAAAATTTGTGATAATTTTTCAGAAATATAAAATTAGAAAAGTGGGCTTGTGGGATGAACTGTTTCAGGTTTTGTTTGTTGAACACATCCTGCTTTTGCCTTAATTTCTGAATGACATACTAACTACCTGTAAAAATTTAGATGGATTTTTTTTTTTGCAATCAGAACTTGAAGGATTTTATCCCAAGTTTACCCAACTTGCAGTCCTTGAAACAAAATATCTACTGGCAACCATGTTTCTTTTTGGAGAGCTTCTGTTTCTACTTCCAAGTTCACTGATAATTTACTTGGAAATGCATAACCTGCCATTAATCCTAGCCAGTGGGTTCTTAAAATGAACTTAAAAAAATGTTTGGAACAATTTTTAATTTATGGAAGAGTTGTGAAGACAAAGCCAATGTGGTCCTCTAGTCCACACTCAGGGTATTCTATTGATAGGGATTCTTCAGTTTTTTACATCTATTGAAACAAATACATAGACTATAACAGTTTCTCAGACTTTCCTTGACATTTTTTTTATTTTTACAGTTTGAAAAATATAGATCATAATTTTTTAAGACAGGAGGACAGTGAAAGAGAGAGAGAGAATAATTTTTTATTGAGTTTTTCACAAGGTTTTCGTTGCTCTGACACTTACTTGTGTACATGGGTGCTGGGGTTTGAATCCATGTACCCATGCATGCCTGGCAAGCCCCATAACCGCTAAGCCACGGCTGCAGTCCCCTGATCATGCATTTTGTAGAAAGTTCAACATAATTTTTTTCTGATTTTTCAAAAAAATTAGATAGGATTATAAGTTTAGGGGAAGAAGACATGGAGATAAAATATAGTTCTTACCATTTTATATCAAGGTTATATACTGTTACTTTGTTGCTCCAGTAACAACAATTTTCTTAATTGTTTACTTCCAATATGCATGTGTATAATGTATAGTAGTTTCAGAATTCTTAACCCCCACCCTAGTCATTTAAATCTGTCACATTCTGCATTCCATCCTGAGGTTCCTCCAGTCTAAAAAATGTTTATTTTATTTGCATACATGAAGTCTGATTCCTTGAATTGTGTAGTTATATGTTTTGTTTTGTTTTGTTTTGTTTTGTTTTGTTTTGTTTTTAAGAGAGAGTGAGAGTGAAAAAGTTACTTTTTAAAAAAAATTTCATCTGGTTTTTGTTTTTCCTCCACTTGGTTGTATATGTGGTGCTGGAAATCAAACCCGGTCGTCACACATGCCAGGCAAGCGCTCCACCGCTGAGCCTTCTCTCCAGCCCCATTAAAAAGGTCTTGATATGAGTTTAATATTCTCTTTACACTACTAGAATGTCATACACAACAGTTGAATCACCCTGAAACATCCTGTTTCACCTAGTTAAAACTATCTCATTTCCAAACCCTTAGCACCAACTGATTTGTTTACCATATCTGCAGTTCTGGCATTTTGGAATGCCAAAATTTTGAAAGGCATGTCGGATGCCTTCTCAGTAGATATCTTTTTCAGACTTGCTTCTTTTGTTTGCCTGTATGTATTTAAAAGTCTTCCATGTGACTTGATAGACTATTCCTTTCTATTGCTGAGTAGGATTTCACTGTATGGATGTACCATACTTTGTTTAACCACTTAGTTATTGAAGAAAGTCTTGGCTATTTTCAGTATTTTAAAATCGTGAAAAAAAATTTCTATGAATATTCTTGTGCAAGTTTTAAAGTTTTCAAATCATTTTAGTAAAAACCTAAAAATGTGAATGTAAAAACATTTTATAAGACTAGTTTTGAAGGAAACTATCAAACAGTCTTTCAATGTGCCTGTATCAGTTCCTAATTTTTCCAACAAGAAATGAGAGCTTCTTCTGCTCCAAATTCTTGTCAATAATAGATAGTGTCAGGTTTCTTTGTATAGTGCCCTTTCTAACAGCTGTGGAATGTTTTGCAACTATTGTCTAAACTTGCACTTCTCCAGTGATACATGATGTTAAACACCTTTCAATATCATTGCCTTTGATCTGTATTATCTTCTATGGTGAGATATTTATTCATATACTTAATCTGGGGTTTATTCATATATTTAGAGATATATTTAGTTTATTCGTATATTTAGTCTGTAATCTTTTCTTATAATTGAGTTTTAATAAATTTTTGTTTATTTTGTATTACTTTGTCAGACATATGTTTTAAAATATCTTCTCCAGACTGTTATTTATCTTTTTATTTTCTTGAATGTATTGCAAGATCAAGTTTTCAGTTTTATAAAAGCCTAAATTAGAAAATATTTAATTTCTTCATGATTCATCCTTTTGATATTGTATGTAAAAATCTTATCACTAAATCCAAGTTCACATACTCTTCTTTATGTGTTTTTCTAGAAATTTAATAATATAACATTTTTAATTCAGATTTATGATGTTTTAATTTTTTTATAAGATATATTTCTGTTTCTAGGACTATTTTTTGCATATTGATGAATAACTTCTCTGGCACCATTTGCTGAAAAAGCCCTTTTTTCCACTGAATTTAGAACTTTGTAAAAAATTATCTGGCTAATATGGTCTAGTTCTGAACTTTCTATTCAATAACATTAATTTATATGCTTTTTTTCTTTGAACAATACCATATGTTCTTGATTGCTATCACTTTATAAGTCATGATATTTGATATTATGGGTTCTCAAACTTTGTTCTTGTTTGGTATTATGCTGGTTTTTCTAAGTCCTTTAATTTTCCTTATAAATTGTAGCATAAGTTTGTTGATATCTTCAAAAGAGGTTGCTTGATTTTTACCAACAATAAATGAGGGTTTCAGGGCAGGGGCTGTAACTCAGTCTGAAAAAGTTTAATTTGGTTTATTTACAAATAATATCACACACACACACACACACACACACACACACACACACACTACTGAGGATAGGGAATGGAACATAGCTTTTTGAGAAAGATAACTTACTATAAGTATGATATGCTTTAGTATGATAAGTTCTTTTTGGTGTGTAACTCTGTTGCTGTTCTCTAAGCTTCTTGTATCAAAGAAAGTCTATCAAGAATTTTGAAAAGCTTTTGGTCATTATTACTTGAAATATTCCTGTTTATTTTTTCTTAAAATTTTCTGACTCTTTTTTTTTAATTATGTGTACCTTGCAGCTTTTGATATGCTGATGGTTCTTGGATGTTATGTTTTTCTTTTTTTTTCCACCTTCTTATCTTTGTGATTTTCAGTTGGAAAGTTTCTGTTGACTTTTCTTGAAATTCAATCTTTTCTCCACTATGTCCAGTCTACTGAAGAGACCATCAAAGACATTTTTCACTTATATAACTGTTCTTTTTATTTATACAATTTCTTCATCATATTTATTTAAAGTTTCTACCTATCTGCTTATATTGCTCATCTATTCCTTCACATTTATTGCAATTCAAGCCCACTGATGATTCATTTTAGGTGTCAATGTAATTGAATTAAGGAATACATCAATAGTTGATAAAGCATTATTTCCACATGTGTTTATCAGGGTGTTTCCAGAGGAAATTGATGACTTAGTGGGACTGAGTGATGAAAATCCACCCTCAATGTGTTTATGCACCATCCAATGGGCTGGACACCCAGAACAAAAAAAATAAATAAATAAAAGGTAGAGGAAAGGTGAAATCTCTCTGTTCTTTTGTTTCCAAGTCTCTTTCTCAGAGCTGGGACATCCTACTTGTGTCGGTCGTCTTCCTTTCTTGGTCTACTTACTTTGATCTCTAAGATTTACAGCCTTTGGCATTGGACTGAGATTTGCACCATCATCTTCCCTAGTTTTGAGATTTGTGGAAGTATACTGAGCTACACTGCTGGAATCCCATGGCCTCCAGCTTGGAGATGACCTATCATAAACCATCTCAGTCTCTAAAACGGTGTAAGCCAATTCCTTTAATAAATCTCTGTATATATATATATATATATATATATATATATATATATATATACACAGAAATCTCCCTTAGATTTCTACTATTTTTTTGGAGATATCTGACTAACAGAAGTCCTTAAATATTAATCATAGTTATTTTACATTTCTTACCTAATAATTTCAACTTCTTGGTCATATCTCAGTCTGTTTCTTTACCCTATGTTTTTTCTTGCTGTTTTGCCCTGTCTTATTCATTTTTATTGAAAGCCAGGATTATTGTTTTTTATCAAAAAACTGACAAAATCATCTTTATAGTGTAAAGATGTGTGTTAATTTGGATGGGAGTTGGGCTGTTTAACGTTTGCTTTGCTTACAGGAACCAGAGGCTTGGAATCCACTATAATATATTACTATGTTACTAGGGTCTCCAATGTTTCTAGGACCACTTAAATGGTAATTGTGACACATAATTGAAGAGAGAAACTTTCACAGGCTATGAAACACTGTGTCCTATAATCTAAAATTCAGTTCAGTCTTTCAGTAAGTTCTCCTCTTAGGGCCTTCACATATCTTTCTGTCCTTCTGTTATTTTTTCTCTTAATTCTACTCCTTTCTCTTTTTCTAGTGTTTGGATCATTATTTACTGGTGATTATATTTTTATCATTTAGAAAAGACCAGAGGGTTGGAGGAGGTGAATCAGGGAGGAATTCCCTTCCTTCAGCTGGTCTGGTTTTGGAATTGTGCTCCAGTGTAGTCTTTTCCCCTGGGAAAAAGACCTTTATTTTGGAGAAGGCTTTGGATGTGTTTGATGATATTCACTCTTCACCTCACCCTGCCAAGGCCACCAGGAAATCTTTCTCACATTCTGACTGTGAGAACTTGACAGAGTTCCTAGAGGGAAAGTTCATGGTAGTGGGTGGGACTCTGGCACAAAGGAATTTCTCACTTTCATGTTTGTCCACTCTCAGTCTTCACTTTATTTGTCACAATTACCATAAGTGACCCTAAAAGCTTACTGCTCCAGTGCCTGCTTCTACTTAAAGTAAGCAGATGTCAGTTTATGTATCTCTCTGAATGTGTCTATTTTTCCTTTTTGCAGTGGAAGTTTCCCTTAATTTAGTCGGAGAAATGTGCTTCACTTTCAGTTTACAGTATTTTACCTTTGTTGTAAGTGGAATAATGGCAATTTATAAGCTCTCTTTATGTTGCAGCTAAAACAGGAGATCTAGTTTATTTTTCATTTCCTGTGTTCTAGCATTTATCTTTACATGTGAGACATTACAAAATTTGTGTTAGTAGGTGTAACATATTTTTGTGTCTTCATATGTATATATGTGTGTATAAAGATATTCTTGACATTTATTTGTGACACAGAAACTTTTAAATAATTTAATCATTCAGTTCATATGTTTAATACACATACAGAATGAGATTTAAATTTCATCTAGGCTATATTTTTCCCAAAAAACTGTAGTGACTATCTAACCAGATTTGCCTGGAACCATCCTGGTTCTATCATTAAATATCACATTTCCATGAAACCCTTACATTTACAACCAAGGTGGTTGGTCATTGTGCCAGTACTGGAAAAGGGGATTTCTGGGTGCTCTACTCAAAGTTCATTGAGTATTCAGTGGTAGAAGACTTATCTAACATGAACAAGGTCCCAGATTTGATTCTCAGCACTGCACAACAAAAACAGAACAAGAATTTCATGTCCAGTATTCTTTAATTTGCACTTAGTGTTGCATTCCCTGTGGACTCCCAATTTTCTCTCCTCTACATAGTAGAGATGTTATTCACCTCATTGCAGACAAGGAGTACTTTCAAATGAAAAGAAAATGGTAAACAATTAATCCTGTAAGTAACTAATTTTAGAGGGCTAGATCCACACTTTCAGAGGTATTTATTGGATGAGAAAAATAATCTAACAATATGATTTCCACCATCTAAAATATTCACAGCTCAGAAAACCTACAGTTCATTCCAATTACAAGTAAGTCTACAACAGTTACATTCTTAATTATTCTTAATTTTCAACAAAGTAAAAGATGAAGCTGCTCATCCTAACAATGAAATCTGTTCTTCACCTCCATATCTTATCATATGAGCTGAATAAATAACAAGGACTGATAAAAGCAATGACAAAAAATAATGATCAACCTTTAGATGCTGGAAAAGGTCTTAATCTAGATTTGTAAGAGGTAAACAATACATACTGTCCCACTTTTGCTGGTAATATTTTGAAAAAAAATATAAAATTACACATAAAGTTGTAACATGATATTGGATCTGAATGTGGCTCTTTAGGACTTTTAGGACTTCCACAATGAGTACTTGACTTTTGTTTACATAATAAAAAGGGGTGAAAGAATCCATTTCTTCCCTGAAATCCACTATCTAAAAGGCTTTAACTCTCAAGTTTGTTCGTGTTTCTGACCCTGAGAATGAATGCTTCATTAAATTTGCACCCTTCACAATTTGCTTACATCTGCCTAATCCTTTTCCTTCCTGAATGTGTCTTCTAATGCTAGTGTGAAAAAGTTATGAAAGCTTACTGATGGATTTAGTATAAATAGAAATGTTTCCATTGAAAGTATTGGTTTTTTTCTTTCTTTTTTATTTTATTAGTTGACACAAAAATTGTACATATTTGTGGAGTGTCACGTGATGTTTTGATAATTGTATACATTTTTAAATTTTCCAGTCAGGGTAAGCATATATATTATCCTAATATTCTTATTATTTTGGTACTCTATAGAAGGTCATCCAAGCATTGTGAATCAAGAACCCAATGATGAGTTTCATTCCCATGAGATTGGAATTGGTGTTATTGGGAACATTAAGATTTTTTCAGGGCTAGAGCTGTGGCTCGGTGGTTATGGCACTTGCCCGGCATGCGTGAGTACACAGGTTTGAACCCCAGCACCCACCTACACAACTAAGTGTCAGAGCAATGAAAGCCATGTGAAAAACTCAATAAAAATTGACTCTCTCTGTCTCTTTCACTCTCTCTCTCACTGTCCTACTGTCTTAAAAAAAAAGATTTTTCAACAAATAGTTCCTACTCCAATATACATACTAAATTAGGCTGATTATCTACCAATATTAAAGAAGAAAATACTGCCAATGCCTTCATCAAGCATATTTGATGAGAGATTCCTAAAAATACTGTATAATAAATGAAAGTACTATACAAGATCAGTGGCTATCATAATGTCAGCTAAAATGGAATCATTTGAACGGGCAGGGGTATGTGTTCCTAGTAGCTGATATTAGAAATGAAATTCATATAGGAGTTGGAGTTGTCTAGGCAAAAAGAGTGAGGAAAAGAATTCTAGAAGGACTATCAATGCAAGCCCAGAGGGAGGAAAAGATGGTAAAGGACTGGAAAACAACTGGCATATCATGACTGACATCAAAAAAGATATGGGAGTAACAAGGCTCTGGTGATAGCTGGAGGATTAACTAGGTCAAAGCCTCTTGGTCAAGATGTTATAGGAACAATGGGAAAGCCAATGATATATTTTAAATAGGATGTAGAAATTATATTTGCATTTGCAAATCTTGCCCTTATTGTGTTATAAGATTGGAGGTGAGCCAGATTACATTTTTGGCACATATAAAAAGCAAATGAATTATCCATGTCAGCGATAATGTGAACTTGAAGATAAAAGGCAGTGAAAGTGGAAACAAATGATTAGATTCAAGAGAAGCTTTGATGGCAAAGTTGACAGTATTAACTCATTTTGTTTTATAAGTTAGTGAGGTTGTTAACCAGAGTCACATATATAATTTAACTTCTACAGAGTGATTCTTTGTGGGAATAAATATTTCTGAGAATAAGAAGAAACAGAAAATCTAAGGTCTCTCTTCTAGTGCAAATATGAAGTGTATCTGAGACCAAATATTCATACATAATTTGAGAAGATGTGTAAACAAAAATACATAGGAAGAGACAGATGGGAGTATAAGGCAAGGAGATTTTGTCATATAGTTCTAAAAAAGGACATAAAAATGTAGATTTAAATTCAAAACACTTGTAGTCAAGACCTCCATGCTGCCACATTCTGGCTCTAAAATCTTGGCCGAATGACCTAACACTTATATCTTAACTCAGAGGTACTGAAAGGCAGGATTGGAACACAGATTTAAAGTCTTTGGGCTGCAGTGGTGGCTCAGCAGTTTCGGTGCTTGCCTGGAATGCATGAGAAAACGGGTTTGAACCCTAGACTCTGTACACAATGGAGTGTGGTAAAAGCAAAAGCCACATAAACAACGAAATAAAATTGATTATCTCTTTCTCTCTTACTCACTGTCCCTCTTTCCATCAGCAAGTCTGAGTTCTAACTTTTTCTCTCCAAATGGATTGCTGGTAGAATATTAATATATAGAATATACTTAAGGAGGTGATATCAAACTCTTAGCCTCAGTGGCCTCATCTACAAAATGAAGAAAATAATAGCAATTCATAGTTATTATAAGAAATAGATGAGCTAATAGATACAAAGCACTTAAAATGGTTATGTATATATGAGACAATAAATATTAGCTATTACATATTCTTATTTTCCTCACTGATAAAATTGATCAAATAAACTGACCAATAGGTATGATAAAATTTAACTAAGGTTTTGTGTTTAGAATTAATGAAAAGGCCAGGAATTTCTTGATTTGGTTAGAATCATTGATTTCTTGAAATAGACATGTTTTGTGGATACTGGGGATTGAACACAAGGATGCTCTGCTACTGAGCGACAGCTCTATCCCTTTTTATTTCATATTTTCAGAAAGGATTTCATTAAGTTGCCCAAGTTGACTTTGAACTTCTAATCCTCCTGTCTCAGTATCTGGAATCTTGGAGATTACAAGAGTACATCACAGGGCCAGGCTGAAATAGGCCTTTTTTAAATGTACATCCTTAGAAAAGGTGCTGATGATAGGCTAAACTACAATGGGCTTATTAGTTTATTAGAATTTCTGAAGATATCATTGGTAATATTTAACCTGTAACTTGCTCTTTAGCCTGATCCTGTAAACATGTTTTGCTTATTTATTCTGTGGCCATTTAAGAAACATACACTTTCCCTAGATGCAGGGAAAGTTACTTGGGCAATTCATTACTATATTTGTCTTATTCCAAAAAGAGCTGAATAATCTTGGTTGATTTTTTTTATTTCCGAATGAACATATCTCTCATAAGACAATGTAATATTCCTATCTGTTAAATACTTAGCTGTATCTTTAATTTCCATTAACTCCTGCTAAGAAAATACCATCAAGTTACAGTTGCTGCTGTTGCTACCATATTAGACACAAATACTAAAATTATACTGAAAAATTAATAATTTAAAAGAGCCATCCTGAATGTAAAGAATATTGTACCTGGGGCTGGAGTGGGACTCAGTAGTTGGAGCACTTGCCTCGTATCCTTGAGATGCAGGTCTGAACTCCAGTACCACATACTCAGTGAAGTGTCAGAAGTGTAGGAGCAATGAAAGTCACATGAAAACCTAAATAAAACTGATTCTCTCTTTTTTTCACTCTCCTTCTCTCTCCTAAAAAAGAAAGAATATTGCACTTTGTAAATATTCAAGATAAAAGTGAATCAGACAAGAGAAAGTAGTTTGGGCAAGGAGTAACTTATGAATTATAAATTGTACCAAAGACATAAAAAAGGCAAATAGCTAAGACACATCCTGGGGACCACCTATTAACTCCTATTCTTCATCTTTAAACATGACTTTATATACTTTCAGTTATTGATTTTGTAAGTTTTACATGAAGATCTCTGTTGCAAATTCTGATATATTTGCATTCTACTCTGTGAGTATAATTCATTTCATACCTCAAAAAGTGCTTAGTCTCTAAGAAGCTCTGAATTTTTAAAAGTGTACAATGTGCTTACAAAAAGTAAAAAAAACACATGCACATGCACAATCCATTTATTATTAAACCTAACAATATTCAAGTACATTCTCTGGTTTCAAAAGATGATTTGTTGTTTCTGTTTGAGATCTGCAACATGATTAAGCCAAAGATTATTCAATGCTATTTTTGAATTTTATATAGCACTGGATAAAACTCTCATTGCTGACTTATGGTTAGTTGGATGTCTAGTATTACCAAGAAAACCTCAAAGTTTAATGACAGAAACAATAACCATATTATTATGCTTATGAAATTGTGAGTCATGAACTCAGATTGAGCCCAGATTGGATAGCTTGTCTCTGCTCCATGAAGTCTGGGGTCTTGATGGAAAGAGTAGCATTTCTGGAGATGACTTGACTGGTTGGGGTTTGGAATCATCTGGAGGCATTTTCACTCATGGATCTTGTTCCTGGGCTTGGGTGACTCAATCTGGGTTTAGCGGGAACTATCAGTCAGAATGTCTTCACGTGGTCTTCCCCTATTGCAGGGGCTTCATCTTAATATGACAACCTTGGGGTAATCAGACTTCTTACATGGTGACTTGAGTATCAAAGTAGAAGTGTGGTTAATAAAATGAAATCTGTAGAGTCTTTCCTGAGACAGGCTTAGAAGTCACATACCATCACTTCTATATACTCTGTTGGTCACCAGTTTGCCCAGATGCAAAATGAGATGACATAGTCTCACTTTTGCATAGAATAAGCATTACAACGATTTTGTTCATGTTTTAAAGCTGCAACAAATATGAAGAACAACACTGAGGGACTATCCTCACTGCTTCAAAGGTACAGTATACTTGCAACATTGCTTTAGTCAGCTTTTTGCTGCTATGACCCAAGGACCAGATAAGAATCAACTTTAGGAGAAAAAGTTTATTTGGTTTCAGAGGCCTTAGTCCATGGAAGGCTGGCTCAATTCCTGGGGCTCAAGGTGAGGCTGAATATCATGGCAGCAGGCATGGCGTCTTATCAGGAAGCAGACCAGAGAGAGAAACTCCATACCAAATACAGAATATATACCCCAAAGGCATACCCCAATGACCCACCTCCTCTAGCCACACTCTACCAGTCTACAGCTACCAGGTAATCCCTATATGGGGATTAACTCACTGGTTGGGTTAAAGCTTTTATAACTCAATTATTTCATCTCAGCTTTCCCAAATTGTCACATGTGAGTTTCGGGGGGATACCTCATATTCAAACCATAACAAATATGAAATCTATTGTGTACCATACGTATTGATTTCTGTTCACCACAGTGTAGGTCTAGCCAGATCAACATGACAACAAGAACAACAACAAAAATAAGTGGGAAAAACAATTAGAAAGGAAGAAGCACAATTATTTCTGCTTGCCATACTTATGGTCTTATTTATAGAAAACCATAAAGTTGTCAACAAAAAGCTTTTAGTACTAATAAATTAATTCAGTAAAGTCACCTGTTACAAAACCACTGTAAAATATTGTATGTGTTCTATGCACTAAAAGCAAACTATCTGAAAAAAAAAAACAAAGAAAATAACCCCTTTTATACAACCATCAAAATTAGTAAAATATTTAGGAACAAACTTAACCAAGGAGGTGAAAGATCTGTATGAAGAAAGCTATGTGGCACCAATGAAACTGAAGAAGGCACAAATAAATGGAGAGATATCTTACATTTTGGAGAGAAATAATTAATTTCAAAATGTCCATATTTTTCAAAAAAATATATGGATTCTATGTAATCCTGATAAAAATTTCTATGGCATTCATTTAAGACATAGTGAAACAATCCTAAAATCTGTATGGAATCATAAAAGACCAACACTGAGTAGTAAAACTAATCTTGAGAAAAAAGAATAAAGTCAGAGGCATCACACTCCTGATTTCAGAGTGTCTTACAAAGCTACAGTAATTAAAGCAATATCATATTGGCATAAAAATAGACCAATGAATGAAACAAAATTAAGAGCCCATAAATAATATAAGATCAACTAGTATTCCATAAGTATGTATATACATAATGGAGAAAGTCTGTATAAAACATGGAATTAGGAAAACTGTGTATCCACACACACAAACAAAAATGAAATTATAGCCCTAGATTCCATCATGTACAAAAAATTAACTCAAAATAGGTGAAAGAATTAGACATAAGTAATGAAACTTTATCTAGGAGTTTTATAAAACTAGAAAAAATATAAATGGAAAAATTCCTGGATATTGGTCTTGGCAATAAATTTTGATTTGAGAACAAATGCTTAAGCAGCAACAACAAATTAGTGAGACAGCACCAACCTAAGAAAAGAAAATAATCATCAAATAAAAAGGCAAACTACAGAATAATATAAAATATAGGTAAACACTATATATATCTGATGAAAGAGTAATATAAAAACATAATGGACTCATAAAACTCAAAAGGGAGAAACAAATAATTGTATTGTAAAAATGGTAGAAAGGCCTGAATGGACATTCTGCGAAATAAGATTCACAAATATCCAAAAGGTACATGAAAAGGTGATCAACATCACTAATCATCAGGAAGATACAAATCAAAACAGTGATATATTATCTCACACCTGTTAGCATGGCTATTCAAAAAAGTTAACAGATGAGAAGAATTTCAAGGATGTGTTAAAAGAAAAGAAAAGAATCCTTGCACATTGGTGGGAAAGAAAATTAGCAGAGTCATTCTGGAAAACAGTATGAAACTTCCTCAAAAATTAAAAATGGAACCACAACATGACCTAGCAATTCCATGTTTCGTTATATAACAAAATTAGTCACTGCAAGAGATACGTGGACCTCTTCATTCACTGCAGCATGTTAAACACTAACGAAGACATGGAAGTTACCTATGTGCCCACTGATAAATGAATTAAAATATTGTGTGTATACAATGGAATTCTGCTCCACCATAAAGAGAAAAGAAATCCTGCCATGTATGAAGAAGTTGATGAACCAGGATTATGATAAGCAAAGTAAACTAGACACAGAAAGCTAAACACTGGATGCTTTCATTTACAATTAGAATCTAAAAATGTCAAACTCATACAAACAGAAAGTAGAATGGTGGTGCCAGGGGTTAAGAACTGAATGGAAGAACTGGGAATACATGGATCAAAGTTGACAAATCAAGAAGAACAACTGGAGACCTAATGTACAACATGATTAATGATGAAAAATGTGAATTGATTTGTGGACATCATTATGTAATATATTGTGTGTGTACAATATATACAAATATATATTAATGTGTTGGGTATGAACACACACACATTCACTGCTCAAACTATGTTATATTCCTTGAATATTTGTAACCTTTATCATTTAAATATTTTAATTGTTAAAAAATTAAATAAAAATCTTTTAACAAGTAAAAGTAAACACACAAAGTTATTGTGAAAATGTCATAGCATTTTGGATTTTAGATTTATACTTATTCAATTGCTCAATTCCAAACATTCTAAATTCCATATTTATGACCCTCTCAATTACTCTCTTCCTAATTACAAAGCAGCCATAATCTTAAAAGTGCATATAAGAATATATTTAAAGCTAAAATAAGAATTAAATAATCTGATATTAAATAACAGTTGCTATTCCACTCAAGTTTTTTTTTAAAGAGAGAGAGAGAGAGAGGGAATGGAACGGTGGCTAGATGGTTGTGGCACTTGCCTGGCATGCACAAGGATGCAGGTTCGAACCCCAGCACCATGTACACAACAAAGTGTTAGAGCAACAAAAGCCACCAGCCCCTATTCCTCTTATATCTAATGTTTAAAGATCACTGCCAACATTTGAACTATCACTTAACTAGGCTTTCTGAATATGTCTAATGCATGGAATTTTCCTTTTAATATACATAGATTGCTGTATTCAAGTCATTAAAATAATATTTGAACTTTCATACACTTTTTTCATGTGTTTTGGAAAATGAAAATATTCTTGTTTTGAGGACTGGACATTACAGTGGTATTTGTTAAAATGGAATTCCACATGCATTTCAAAAACTGATAAAATCCTGGAAGCAGCCTCTTAATGGAAAAAAATGAGAAGAGAGATCAGTGTATTTGGCACTCATAAGTTAATTTTAAAAGTATCTGGAATGTAACTGGATATAGTATCTTTAAAAGTAAAAATGAAGCTGGGCATGATGGTGCATGCCTCTCAACTCTGCAATTCAGGAGTCTGAGGTAGAGGATCTCAAGTTCAAAGCCTGTCTCAACAACTTAGCGAAGCCTTAAACAACTTAGTGAGAAACTGTCTCAAAATAAAATTTAAAAAGGGCTGGAGATGTGGCTCAGTGTTTAAGCATCCCTGGGTCAATCCCAGGTACACAAATAAATAAATAAAGTAAAAATAAAAATATCAAGGGATAGGATAGTATACAAAAAACTAACAAATTGCTGATGTGGATGAAAATAGCATGATTAAATTATAATAATTTTTTAAAATATTTTCTTATGCTTACATGCATGTATAAATATATAGTTCTGTGTTCAAATCATTTTATTATTTGTAATATCTCATTGGATCATCACAAAAGCATTGGATGTTTTACACATGAAGATAACAAAACCAAATAATCCAGACCTTACAGGAATACAAAATAAGAATTTTACATAAAAATCACATGATATTAAATTTAACCTGATTAAATAATTGTTCTTGTACTTGTGTAAAAAGGTCTTCATTGAAATATAAACACATTTATATTTTTATCTCTAGGGGAGGAAAAAAATTAAGATATAATAATTAAATGTCATAGAAGCATTTATTTTAGGTTTGTGTTTACAAATTAATTCCTTTGACTTTAAAGAATGTAAAAGCCCTTCTAATATCTAAGAACATAGAATTATGATGGCATGCTCATAGGAAATACTGTTAAACTGTGCTTCCTCCTGAAAACTGGTTTAAATGAGCATAAGAGAACAAATAGACATAAACCTACAAAGACGAAGAGAAAGGCAGTTGACATCAGAACAAAAATGTCCTGTCGGTAGGATTCTAGATGCCAGAAAGGGTGGAAAGTGCCGCTTGATTCAGAAGACTGAGGGAAAATGAAATGAGGTCTACAGAGAGGAAGCCGATAAGTAAGACTTTCACGCAGAAGAATCCACTAAGTCTTATGGCTCAAAGGTACCTCCAGAGAGATGTTGATAAATTTGAAGTCTTCAAGGGACACTTAGACCCTCTGAGCCTTTCCTTAATTTGAAAAAGCGGGCAATTTTTCCCACCACTCTTGGCAAAAGAATATGGAAAGACTGAAAAAGATAATCACCCTAAAAGCAAAAACTGTAGGTGAGAACCAAGCACTGTTCTTAAAAAAAAAAAAAGATCAAATAAATATCAATATAAAAGTCCCTTCTACTCTTGGATTTTTGAAATCCCTAATTTTATCATTCTAGGGAGGAATTGAGACTAGGGGTATTGGCACTTGTAAATGATGATCCCCAGCTGCTATTATTGCTATGCATAACAAACCTTCCTTTTTCTCTGACCCACTGATCTTGTGCCTTCTGCCGGGATACATGAAAATAAGGTGTATTGACGTGTTAGCTTGAAATCAGGGTAAAATATCAGCCCCTTCACAATTCTTGGCAATCACAGACCTATAAATAAAAACAATTCTCAGTGAGGTAAATTATTTGGGTACTATGTTCAAGGTCACATAATCCTGAACAATAAAGAACAGATAAAGTTATGTGATAAAATTCAAGAATAGATAAACTATTTAAGTTACTGCTTTTGTAGTGGACCCTTGTTGCTAAAAAGGATTTAGGAAATTAATTTTGTTTCATATTCACATGAGATATATCAGGCTTTCATTGGCGGCTTTCACTGGCATGACCATGAAGAATTACCTGTAAAAACTTCAGAAGGGTGAGCTTTATCTTCCTATAAAGCTAGCGAACTCTCAGAGTGGTGTCTTGAAAATCAGCTGGACTCGGGACCTGTGAAACTTCCAGAGTGTCATTACAATGTGTTCCTTCTTTTGAAAGCTTTCTGGATGGCATTAATTATAGCAGTGTGGTATTAACGCAATGTGATGTTAAGGAACGCTGCTCTTTATTATCCTTAGCTTCACAAAAAGAGTGGCAGTGTTTAGTTGAAACAGACAATAAAAATCAAACTGAAAAAGCCACAATGTGATTTCAAACATGTGAGACTGCTGCTGCTGAATAATGTTTAATCCTGACCAACATCTGTCTTCCCGACTTCTTCTGATTACCTTCCAACTATGGGAGCCACAGGAATTAACTACAGGCAAACAAAGCCCTGGGCATGTGATGGTAATCTATGCCACAAAATAAATGGGCTGGTCTGGAAAACCTCACCTTCAGAAAGAGGCTTTTGCTTTTCGTTAATGTGTTGTGAGCTTCTCCTGAGATACCTGCTAAGAAACAATGAAGATGCATAATAGGTAGCAGAGAGAGGAGGTATATAATATTACCTAGAAAATCTAGAAAATTAATTAATTCTACCCAATACTGTTCCTTGCTTTATATTCAGTTCATTAAAAAGAATAGTACTCTCATAATGTTTTCCCAAAAAATAGTCTCAGCTCCCAACTGCTTCCGTAGACATTTAGGGATCAAGATGTGATTGGTAATTGATAGACTCAAGATTCAAACCCACTAACTACAATAGTTCTATTGCTTTGTTAAATAAGTAAGATGCCATTAGTCTGAGACTGGCTCTGTACTTGACTTTCTACATGGCAAAGCACAACTCAACCTCATACGTTAACAAACCGAAAATCAAATTAAGAATATGTGTGTGGGGTTGGAGTGGTGGCTCAGTGGTTACAGCACTTGCCCAGCATTCGCAAGTGTGCAGGTTCAAACCCAGCACCCACGTACACAACTAAGTGCCAGAGCAGCAAAGGCCATGTGAAAAACTCAATAAAAATTGATTCTCTCTGTCTCTCTCTCTCTCTCTCTCTGTCCTCTCTTAAAAAAAATCAATTAAAAAAAGAGTGTGTGTGTATATTTACATATATATACATGTACGTACATGTATAGGTACGTATGTGTATACATACACATATATACAAGTATAATGCTTGTATTATATATATAACATTTATGTTTTACATATATTTTATATATCTATATATAATATATATATAAATCTAGGTTTTAACCAATCACAAATGGTTGAGCTTCAGCCAATCAGGGGCAGTCAACTGACCAGACCATGTACAAATGGGCAAATGCCATATCACACCATGCCCAAATAAGGCGAATGCCTAGTGAAGCCAATCAGGTGATTCCCACACTTTACTTGTGTGTTTGGCTGACAAGAGGTCACTGCTCATACTGCTGGGTGGAGTTCTCTGAACTTCTGGTTCTGAATGCACACTCATGAGTCATTCTGTGTTCAAATAATTTCTGTTTTAACACTATGCTGGCTTCCCATTAAAAGTATCTTAATGAGAGATGAAGGGGGAGCCCTAAAATGGTAATAAATAGCAGAAAATCCAAGTTTTCCATATTTTGGAGTTTTCTAAAGCAACTTATACCTCAAAAATTCAAAAGAATAATAAAAGGCAAATAAATACATTCTTAAAGATCAAATTAATATCATATGCAAAACTTCAGTGTAATATTTTTAGCTGAGATTTTCTTTACTTTTTTCTCACAGTAAAAGCACTGTCGGAGTGAATGTAAGAATCATGCCAACTCATATTCTTCTTCATGTATTCATTGTGGAGATCAAAGTATATATTACTTTTGGGTACATCCTGAGCACCAGGAATTGTGCTGGTAATCTAGCTCAAATTTATATGTGCTAAAGATATGAATGAATAATTAAAATAATGGAGTTTTTTGTGTTCAAGATCAAATACAGCAAATTTGATTCATTTATTCCACAGTTTGTGTACAACCCAGGCCACACATGGAAGTATATTGGAAGCCACCTCTAAATTGATAACTTCCCAGATAATTTTAGTATCTAAATTATCTTGTGACTTTGTCTCAATGTTCCCCAAGCCCATAAGTTGATTTTAAGCTCTGATGAACCACCTAAACAGAGCACTGCTACTTTAACTTCCATTACATAAATAGGTATCCTCTATAATTTCTTATTGTTCTATTAAATAAAATTTTGATTTCCATTCTAACCCTATCTTCTTTTCACAGAGGCTGGACCCATACTAATTTCCAACACTGGTTTGCTTACTTGTTAGAGATCTAAACAACCACAATAAATTTATCACATTAAACCTGTGGGATAATGTGCAATGATTACATTACATAATATATTTAAAGTTTTCTTTGAGTTGTACATTTTTCAAAAAAATTACTCTTTAGCTTTGTTTAAGCACTGTATTTACTATTCTGCTAGGGCAATAGCAACATTCAAGAAATGCTTGTTCAAGGACCAATGGTTGTTCTAGCAATTTTCCCTTGATATGCCATATGACACAATGCAGAATTTAAATTTTTGGTTCAGTAATTTAAAGTAACCATAATGAATCTAAAATTAATATTTGTAGTCTCAATTTATGTGTTTAAAAAACTATTATACATTTGTTTAACCTAGCATCCACTGCTCCTAATGTCCTTTTTTAAGCTTTTACATTAAAAACAGCTGTTTTAAGCCATTCTTCAGGCAATTTGAGTTTACATACATATATATTCAATACAATTTTAAAGTAATCCATATAATCATTGTGCTCAGAAAAAGTTTAAAAATTGCAATTTGAAAAATATATCTCTGAATGTATAAAATTTATAAAATTATTATTTTAAAGATGACCCAATATATAATTATTATACATTTTCAAATGCATAGCATAGTGTTAGGTCCTGTAATGAAGATATGTGAACTAGGTGCTGGAGCAGTGGCTCAGTGATTATGGCACCAGCTTGGCATGCAAGAGGACGCAGGTTCAAACCCCAGCACCATGTACATGCAGTAACGAAAGCCACATGAAAAACTAAATAAAATTGATTCTCTCTTTCTCTCTCTCTCTCATTGTCCCTCTGTTTAAAAAAAAAGAAGAAGAAGAAGATACGTGAACTAAGAGAAATGGTCCCTATTTTCATGAAACTTAGGTGCCATGTGGGTAGCACATGTAACTCACTCCAAATCATAAGTTCAGATAACTAAGAAGTCAGTGTGGATAAGAGGTGGTGAAAATGCTCTCTGTAGATGCAAGATTTGACTGGAAGCCTTCTGAGGTGAATACAGAGAGAGTAGAGAGGTTATTTAATAATGCGGAGCAGTTACTCTAGCACATATAAAGGGATGGAAAGACATATACTTATTTTCTTGGGAGAAAAAAGGTGTAAAATGATGGAGAAGTCTTGGTACAGAGTATAGTGCTATACAGCAAATGGTGCTAATTCTATGTTCTGTCTTTTCAATGTAGATTTTAAGAGAGAGAGAAAGAGTTCACTAGGGTTCTGCAATTGGTGATTAGCAAAAATACTGAGTTTACTGGACACATAAGGCATCCTCTAAAAAGCTGTAAATTTTAATCAAAACTCAGCAGGAAATAAGTCATTGAGCATTTAACAAAGGGACTACTTACAGGAGTGTGAAGTTTAAGGAACAGAAAGGACTGGTGAGTTACCCAGGCACTATAGGCAGCCTGACATGAAGGCAGGGCACAGAGAAACAGCCTTTGGAAAAAAGGGCCTCATGATAAAACCTGGGACCCCAAAAGAATGCAAATGCTGGCCAAGTTCTTAGCTGGTGAGTGCTGGGGTACTTTAAAGTACACAGATCACTTCCTTCCTCACCACCCTCCTCTCTTGTTTCTTACTGTCTTTTATTAACCCATTAGTTTTCTCCTGGTCTAGTTTATGCTAAATATGACATTAGCCTGGAGACATTTCAGACTGCCATGGCTGGCATCTAGTAGGTAGAGGCAAGAGTTGTTTACAATCATCCCACACTGCACAAAACAGCCACTCAACCAATCCCCACAAACAAAAGTTATGCAGCACCAAATTCCAATAATGTCCAGGTTGAGAAATCTTGTTTGAGTTAATAAGTTTTTCAACTCTGGGACAAAGTATTGGAGAAAAACAGAGAAGAAAAGATTTCTTTTGGTTCAGAGTTTTAGAGGTTTCAGTCAATGGTAGGGTTCATTTTTATGGACCTGAGGTGAGGCAGAGCATCATGCGGAAGTGTGCAGTGGTGGAAAGCTGCTGAGCTCATAGAAGCCAGAAAACAGAGCGAAGGAAAGAAGGGGTCTGGGGACAGCGGCAAGGGCTTGCTTCCAGTGACCACTTCTTTCAGCTAGGCCCCACCTCTTACAGTTTCCATCACCTTCCAGTAATGACAGCAAGTTACTAATCCATGGATGAATTAATCCGCTGATGAGGCCAGAGCATTCCTGACCCAATCGCTTCTCAAGAACCCCACCTCTGAACACTGATGCAGAAGAGGCAAAGCCTTCAATAGAGGAGACTTTGGGGAACTGCCACTACACCCAGCCCAAGAATGTAATTTTAAATTTAGGACAGAAGTTCAAGTCTCCAGTGGAAGGTGATTGTTCCAAAATATAGCTTTTATAACAAGAGAACTTGTGTATGGCTTGAAAGAATTCCCATAGCCTAAGACAATCAACTTATTTTACACAAAGTTCAGACTGTACATATGTACAATTCCACTTTGTGTGTGTGTGTGTGTGTGTGTGTGTGTAGTTTAGACTGATCTACAGCCAGTGATTCTTTCATATGTAATTTTCAGAAAGTTGGTTGTATTTGACTGCAGCTTCACCTTGGCTGCCCTGATAGCTTTAGCAGGTGATGTTGAACCCAGCAATTCAGTCATTACCACCCTGGAATGAGTTATTTTACACCCTCAAAACAAACCTTCCAGATCCTCAATTGTGGTTTACCATGTGTGAATGCAGAGTCTATGAATGACTTGTGACTACATAATTTAAGTGCAAAAGAATAACCATTATGGCATTTAGATCCTTATCATTATGTTGCACTTCCTGTCCTTATTTTGCAGGAGCTGGGTAGCCTGTTGTTATAATAGCTCATCAAAATAAAACCTTGAAAGGTATTAATTGTGAAATTTACATGCTTGGTTTTGTGTGTTGAGATATTATTAGAGTTTTCTTAGAAATCCTTACCTTTCTGCAAGGAATGTGCAGGTCTAGTCTCATGTATAATCATTAATTACCCAAAAGATTCTTTCACTGTTTTCACCTTTATCAACAGCTATTTCCTCCATGCACCCATGTTCCAGATGAAATGTTTGCTTATGTACCATATAAAAGCATGTTAAAAAATTATGTGCCTTCTTGTTCAATTTAAACTTTAGATGAAAAATATTAAATAGCAACAGAGGGGATTTTCCAGTTTACTATACATTGCAAACTTTAGTGCTTTAATTGTGTCTTGCTTTACAATCTTGGAATAGCAGACGACTCAATTATTAGAAAATGTTTGGGGGCTGGAGCGGTGGCTCAGCAGTTTCGGAGCTTGCCTTGTAAGCTTGAGGACCCGGGTTCAAACCCCAGCACCACGTACACAACTGAGTGTTGGAGCAACTAAGGCCATGTGAAAAACTAAATAAAGTTGTTTCTCTCTTTCTCTCTCTCTCTCACTGTCCCTCTTTCTAAAAAAAAAAAAAAAAAAAAAAATGTTTGCCATATAATCTGATTGGCAAAGTCAATTGTCTTTGTCAAATCAATTTGCCAAGTCAATTTTGTTTTCTTTCAGAAATGCTTCATTCTTAATGCAAATATATGTATTTTATTTTTAATTCATATGTATATACAATTTCAATGCAAATATAAACACAAACACACATACACGCACTCATATGAAAACCTAATTTTTAAATTTGAACAGTAAAATTGATTGTTAAGAGAGTGAGGATACCAAAACAGATGATAGCAGAGAACTTTCCCTAGAGTGGGTCACAGGGACAAGTCTAGACAGACCCTGTGAAGCTCTCCTTGCCTTGCTTTCACTGAGAAACACTTTCCTTGGTTTGGTGCCTGGACATTGTCGGAGCCTGGGGCTGAAAAGATTCTTCATGGGTAAGGTATGCCTTCTTTTATAGTATGATAGAAGTGCAGTTGTGAAAAGGGAATTGAAAAAGGTGATTTGACAGACTAGAAATGCTTTCTTATGAAGAACAATACTAAGAATAAATCATTGAAAGTGGGGACTTAAATATTAATTCCACAAATGCTTCTGATGTCCACCAAACTGATTGCAAAGCTTTCATACATCTTAGTGTATGCATGACCATGTTTGGAGACCACTGTGGCTGATTAACTGTCTTGTTTTACTTTTAATTCAGAAAACATATTTGTTCAGATATGACATGCATTTCCTAGCCTTGATCAATTTTGATATCATTCATTCAACATTCACTCATATTGTTCTAGTTCCTTGGGTTTTATTGGTTTAGTAGATTGTTACTGTTTCCACTTCTCAAGTCCTCCTGTGTTTGAGAATTGTTGCTGCTCAGAGTGACCGTGCATCTCTATAGGTGAAATCAAATTCTTCATTCCATTGCTGTCTAGTTCACATAATTTGTTTTGGCAAAAGATAGTGAGTGATCCTTTTATGGACCTTATCAAAGCAGAAGCTTTAAAAGTTTCATTAAATAAATTGAGCTCCCCTTTTAGAAACTGCACATTTCAGAGAATGACTGCTTCTTCCATGTATTTCTTGCACATGGCCTGAGAAGACATCTACAACCTACAGTACCAAGCTGGATCCAGCACAACCTCAGGTGATCCACCCACATCCTTCATGTACCTGAATAAGAAATAAACATTTGTTTTTAGATTCCAGTGACATTTGTTAATTAAACAACATTTAATGTAGCAAAAACTTATTAATAGGGCCAATAAACAAAACAGACAATATTCTTATTCTTGGTGAGATTACAGTCTACGTATTATTTAGTGCAAATTGAACATCTTTAATCTGAAGACTCCAAATGCCAAGTGGAAAATTTCACCTTGACCTCATGTGACAGTTCACAGTCAAAACACAGACACACTAAAAATACTATATAAAATTACCTTCGGAATATGAATTGCACGTTTAGACTTGGACACCTTCCTAAGATATCTCTTTATGTATATGCAAATATTTCAAAATCTGAAAAACTTCAAAATCCAAAACACTAACCAAGCATTTTGGGTAAGTCATACTTAAACAGTATATACAAGGAAATGATAACTTTTACCTGTGTAACAACAATGACAGGCTCTATTGCTCTACTTTTTAGTTTCTGTTTTAAAAGAAAAATTCAATGGGCTTAGTGGAGCATTCCGTAATCTCAGCTACAGGAGGCTGAGGCAGTAGTATTGCAAGTTTGAGGCCAGCCTCAGCAACTTAACTCTGTCTCAAAATAAAAAATTTAAAAAATGGATTGGTAATGTAGTTCAGTGGCAGAGCACCCCGGGTCCAATCCCCAGTACTCAAAATAAATAAATTAATGAACTAAAGAAAATTTTCTTTTGGGTTGGTATCTTTTCAGCATTTCAAGTACCAAGATTTTAATACATGCTGAGAATCAATAAAGCTTACACTTTAGGTTTCCTTCCTCTTTCAACTGAAGAAGCAAACAAAAAATGTTGTCATTAAACAAATTATTTCACTCTGCAATGAAGAAAGAATGTATTTGGAGAAAGACAAAAGAAAGAAGCTTGAACTGGAAATTAAAAACCCTTACATAAGCCTAAATTATAAATCAAGACATAAATTGAATGACATTTTAAAAATAATTTCCTGTGTAATATTCTTTCCTAGTGTGGAGTTATTTAAACTGTGCCAGATTCCATTCACTGAACTAACACTTACTGGTTGCTTTGAAGTACCTTCCTCCTATGGCCCGTCTCTTGGAATCACAAGTATCAAGAGGGTTTATTTCACATAACTTCCTTTAAATATATAAATATACATTTCCCTTTTTTTGAAATGTTTGCATGGAGTTAGTATCTATCCTGGAAACTTTAGAAATAATTAATTCAAAATGATTGCTACTATATGTCTGGCACTTTATAAAAGCATTGGTGAATTGGGAAGGGGGAGAAGAGAAATAATTAGAGCCCTTTCTCTTATACTGCTTGCATTCTAGAAGTAAACAGCAAAAGCAAATAAATAAATATAATAAGTCAATTAAAAATTATATGAACATTAGCCAGGAGTTGTGACACACACCTGTAATTCCAGTGGCTCAGGAGGCTGAGGCAGGAGGATCTCAAGTTCAAAGCCAGCCTCAGCAACTTATCCCTAGGCAACATAGCAAGACCCCATCTCCAAATAAAAATCTAAAAAGGGCTGGGAATGTGGCTAAGTGGTTAAGTGCCTCTGGAGTCAATCCCTGGTATTTAAATAAAATGAACATCATATACACACATATTGATGATAATGAGTTAAAATTTTAATTAATTGGTAATTATAGGATTTGCTGACGAGATTGTTGTTAAATAAATGTCCAAAGGTGGTAAGACAGCAACCTGGTGGACTTTTATAGGAACAGAGTTTTAAGCAGAGGAAACAGCATATGTCAAGACCCCGAGGTGGAAACATGCCTGGCAGAACAGAAAGAAGGTCACTTCAAATAGAAAGGATTAGTAACAGAAAAGGCAAATCACTCAGAGAACAGGACCCAACTCCATGTTGGGCATTGATGACTACTGTAGGGCTTAGTTTAAATCAGAACTATTGAAGACTGGAAGCAGAGAAGAGGTGGAATCCAACTTTTGTATTTATTAACCTGTTAATAAATTTTCTTTTATTAACCTATTAATAAAAGAAAAAATCTGAAGGCGAGCAAGGGCAATGTCTTAGACTGTTTTCTACTATGACAAAGCACTGCATATGGTGCAAATTATAAACAATGGAAGTTTACTTGGCTTGTGGTTCTAGAGGATGGGATGCCCAAGAGGATGGTGCTCTTATGAGCTGAGGGCCTCATGCTGTGCCGTGAAAGAAAGGCAAGCAAGCCTGTGTGATAGAGAGGAAGTCCAGCCCAACTCATCCTTTCTGTCCACTCCCACAATGACTCACTCACTCCTGCAATAATGATATTAATTCAGTTATGAGGATGAAGTCCTCACAATCTAATCATCTCTTAAAGGACCCAACTCTTCAAATTGTCACAGTGAAGACAAAATTTTTAGTTCATAAATTCACACTTTCAAACCATAGCAGGCAGAGGAAGCAGAGAATCCAATCAGGAGGCTTTGAAATTAACTGAGGAGAAAGAAGATGCTTACTGGGTCCAAGAGGACACCAGATTCCAAAACTTAAGAATACTTGGAAGTGGTCAGCTTATGAACTTTTGCTCCAAGACCACAATTGTAATTTCAAGCTTGGGCGAGTAATACAGGTGAACCTCCAGCTGTAAAACTTTTTATAAACAACAAAAAAATTGAAACAAAATCTCCCTGGAGATTTAAAGACACACTCCAGATGCATAAGAAGCTATTTCTTTGTATCATATAAGACACATTGATTACAGTTTTAAAAAGTCACCTTGATTAAATATTAAACATTAATAATATACTTAGAAGTTTGGTTCATGGCCCTGTATCATAACACTAAAACTGTAACTGAAAATGCACATTAGCAAGAAATCTTTCAGAGAAAGTGTGAAAGAAATCATCAGTGTTGTAAAGTTATACTTTCATGATCCTTTACGCAGAGCTGTCTACAGTAACACATTCCTGTTTATCTGCTGTAGGTTTCAGAGACCACGTGCTTGAAGAAATTCTTATTCATATACCATTGGACCTTTCAGCTTTTTTATGTGAATTTCACAGGCAAGTCCTCTGTATCTTATGCAAGTTCTCATACTGACTTGGTGGTTTAAACAAAAAATCTGTTTCTGTTACAAAGTTAGCGTGAGGTGGTTCTTGACATGCATAGAGCAGCACTTCACTTGGACTTCACAGTTAAAATACAACATTAAAGCTCCAGTCATCAGTAGATAGAAGAAAGAAGTCCAGAAAAGGCAGAGACTTTTTTTTTCTTTCAGGAAAAGAAAATCTTTCCCAGGAATTCCTCTTAAGCCTCATCACCCAGAGCTGTGTGACCTGGCCATCTTTAGAGGAAAGAGGGCTCAAAAATGACACATTTAGCTCATAGCATCTTTGTGACGTAAAAAGATAATGGAAATTAAATATAAAAGGGGATTTAATGATACCAATATCAAAAGAGGAAATTGATAATTTGGGAAATCCTAATGACATAATAGATCTAAATTTCTTGAATCACTACTACAAGCAAGGAAAGAACTACCAACAAAACAATAAAATGAGTAGAAATAGTTATCCTATATTAATCTACAAGGCATTAGGCAAAACTGTACACGATTGTAATTCAGCAAACAATCTTTAAAACCCCATAATCTGAATCAAACTTAATGTTAGTGAAGTTTTGATTATAAAGAATATCCTTAATTATTTATAACTAGTGTCTCTACTTGGCATAATTACTCTTAGGCCTAAAAGTTCTATAACCTTTACATGCTATTTGTTGGGTACATATTATTGGTAAATTAATGGAACTTTTTATGTGTTGAATTTTGTTCCTTCAAAGTATGGTGAAGTCTTTATTCCTAGTACCTGTGAATGTGACCTTTTAAAAAAATAGGATCTTTGCAAATCTCATCAAGTTAAGTAGAAATCATTAGGACAGGCCCTAATATAAAATTTATGGTCAAAATACTATTAAAGGGATGATATTATTATAACATTTTATGGCATTTTTAAGAAAGAAAAAATCAACTCTATACCTACATCATGGTTTAGAACACACCATTTATTTTTAGAACACAATTTTACAAAAAAAACCAACATATTTTCTTGTCTGAGACCTAGATCCAACTGATTTATCTCTTAGAATAATTGATATGCTAAAATAATCCCTTGACTATTAATTTTGAATTAAATTGACTTCAGTGACTTCTCATTATCACCTGATCAATTCAGTCATAATTAGCAGATGTTAACAAAAGAAATGCCCACTCTGTCCTCTAGCTCCAGATTTTAATAGAAAATGGATACAAGAGTAATAAAATATTTTCCATTAATGACAATATTATTTAAACAAAAGAGGTAGAATAATACATTACAACAAAGCTTTTGATGTCAAAGTTTATTATGTATTGTAAATCAAAGAAAAAGTTTATAAATTTGCTCAAGTTGTAGAACAGTATGGGAGCTCACATATTTTAATAAAATCCTCTATTGTGTGTTTGCAGTTGTTTATGCGGCTCCTTCATATGGTCAGCAGCTGGGAGTTATGCAACATCAAAACCCTGCAATGTTGTTCTACAAAACTTTCAATGTGCTTTTTATGCAAAATCTTAGCAATAGCAGAATTTTGAATTTAAACATTAGATAAATCATACATTTTGATGCATTCTGAGAGAAATGACCACAGTGTTCTATAGCAATACTATAATATCTGATATATTTCAAGTGGCTCAAAAATTTATTAACTGAAAGTCTAAGGGTTGGTGTGAGATGCAAATTTAAACTAGTTTATACAGAAAAATGCATTTTGGCAACAGACTTGAGTTTATGTCTTAGTCTTCTTCTTAGAAGATATATAGTTGATTTATGTCTTAAGAGTGGGTCAGTTAATACCAATTGAGGTAGATTGCTATACTAGATACCCCCAAATTTAGTAGCTTCTGATAAATTCTTACTGAAGCTCCACGTCTACATGGCTTGCTTGGGGTTTTCCATGGTTTCTGTTCACTATCACTGACACAGCTTGATAGAGAAACCACTATATTAAAAGTTGTAATTAGCTGAAAAAAGGAAAGAACTCCTGCAAATATGCACTTCCAACAGAAGTGATTCTTGTCATTTCCACTCCAAATGAACAGTGGTCATCATATGGCTCCAATTAACATGGTGGATGATAAAAGAGCATTTTCTACCATGTGGCTGGAAAGCAAAGATCCAGAAACACTAAGCGCACCATGGAAGACTTCCACAGTTTATTGAGAACTTACCACTAGTCTGCACAAAGTCTCCAGCATAGTGTTTATGACATATGGTAACTATTTGGAAATATTCTTAAGTGTCATCCTTCAGCATACAGTCTTGGTAGTAGCAAGCAAGAAAGAAAAGACCTCTCACATAGCAATTTTTTTTTTACACTTACTATATAGTCCACCTTGCTAAGTTTATTTGGTGAATATATTTTAAATGGGTAGAAAGAATGCCCTTCATTTTTAAACATTTAAAGTGGCAGTACCATGATTTGTCATAATTAACTAATGTGAAAATTAGAATTATAGTCAGAAAATCCAAGAAGTTATGAATTTTCAGATACTTTTTGGATCTTTTCCAATTTTTTAAATTTGGCAGGAAATGATTCTTCATATAGTAAATCTTTCATTAACAATTCAAATGAAGAATTTAAAATAATAACTTTTGTGGTTCAACTTCTAAACAACTTCTGAGGAACTAGACTTAGAAAATTAATTTTCTTCCCCAAGGGCAATATGATTATTTTTAGAAGGTAGAGAGTGACCTCTTCTACATCTTCTCACTCTGTTGTTCAAGGGAGAGACAGAATAACCACAAATATTTTCTGACTTCTAAGAGTTCTATGCTTCCTTCTTTAATCCACATTATAATGTTGAAGTTTTAATGGTGAAAAAATATGCACTGCTGCATTTCCAAATGTTTATGGCTATCAAAGCCCTTTTTAATTCTATTTGTATTTCCTGAATATTCCTTGAACACAACATTGTACTGAATACACAAATAGGCACACACATACACACACAAGCATACATATACACCATTGTTTGTACTTGAGAGGTTTTTAGGATATAATAATTTTAATTCATGGTACTACACGGAATTAAGAATAAAGTTTCCTCTTCAGAAAAAAATTAGTATTTTTCATTCTTCTACCCTCCAGACTTGTATTACTGACCCAAGCCATGTCAAATATAATATATCACCAAACTTATAATATAGTATTACTCTGGCAAGGTCAACAGTCAAACTTGCCAGGGATCAGAGACTGATTCATAATCCCTGTTGAAAGGTAAATTTGGGCAATATGAGTTGTGAGATAAATACAGACACATTGACTGTAGTTTTGTATTGCATTTGAAACTGGGGATACACCAAGTATCAGGAACTGAATGAAACTACATGTTTTTGAGGAAGCTAGTGATTTTCTGCTGTCTTTGAAACCTAGGAACAAGAATGCTCAGCATTTGTTTACTATGAAACAGATACCTACAGTAATGAACAGTCAATAATTCAAAAATTAGTTTAGAAAGAAAATAATAACTTATAACTAACTTCATACTTAATAGTAAAAGATTGAGTGCATCTCCAACCACCTCCCCTTGACCAAAATTAGGAGTAAAGCTGTTAGCTTTTATTGTTCTCATTGAACATAGCACTAAAACTACTAGCCAGTTAATGAGTATAAAAAGGAATTGGGAGTCATGTAAATAGGAAAGAAACTTTCAAACCTTTCCCTATTTGCAAAAAACATAGTAGTCTATTTAGAAAATCCAAAGGGGTCTACAAAAAAGAACAAAAAACTTTTAGAACTCTTAGTGATTTCAGCATCACATGACCAAAGAGATACATACAAAAATCCATTATAGCTGGGCTCAATGGCATGCACCTGTAATTCTAGCTACTCAGAAGGTGGAGGCAGGTACATAGCAAGTTTGAGAAGAACCCCAGCAACTTAGTGAGGCCCTAAGGACTTAGGCAAGATCTTGCCTCAAAATAAAGCATAAAGAGCTGGAGAGGTGGCTCAGCGGTAGAGCGCTTGCCTGGCAAGCATTAGGACTTGCATTTGATCTCCAGCACCAAACAAGTGGAGGAAAAACAAAAATCAGATTAAAAACATAAAAAAAAAGAAATAGCCCTCACCATTTCTCTCTCTCTCTCTCTCTCTCTCTCTCGCTCTAAAACAAAAAATAAAGAAAGGACTGGGTATGTAACTCAGTGTTTGAGCACCCCTGGATTCAATCTCCAGTACCAAAATAAAAAATTACATCCAGCAAAAGACACATGAAAACAAAAATTTAAAATAACTAATTTTATAATCAAAAATAAAATATAGATCTACCAAAACATGTGAAGTATTTACATGATGAATGTGACAAAACACTGATAAAAGAAAGCAAAGACATAAATAAATAAGGAGATGTGCCAATTTCATGATTTGGACAGACAACTCAACAGAGTGAAGATGCCCATCCATCTCAGATTTACCTTTCTCAAATTTACCTATCAAAATTCTAAATATGTTTTGTAGATATTCATAAAGCTTATTTAAAAATTTATATGAAAAACAAATTTGAAAAATGTGAACCAAATGAGGCTGTTTCTTAACCCAATCTTTTTTCTAGAGAAAAATGTCTCACTATGTTGTCCAGGCTGACTTTGAGCTTTTGGACTCATGATCCTCCAGCTACTGCTTCTCAAGTAGATAGGATATAGATACCATGCCTGGCTTTAAATCATTTTCAAGCTACTATGCAGCTATATAGTGAACAGAGAGCATGTTAACTAAAGCAAGCAAACCAAAAAGAATACCTACATAGATCAACAAAACTGAATAATGAAGGTAGAAGTAAGACCCACACAAATACAGCCAACATATTTTTTTTAAAGAGAGAAGGACAATGTGAGAGAGAGAGAGAGAGAGAGAGAGAGAGAGAATTAATTTTTATTGAGTTTGTCACATGGTTTTCGTTGCTCTGACACTTAGTCATGTACGTGGGTGCTGGGGTTTGAACTCATGTACTTGCATATGTAGGGCATGCGCCATAACTGCCAAGCCTCTGCTTCTGCCCCAGCCAACTTATTCTTCAAGCACACACATAAAAAAACACCAACAAAACAAAAGCAAAGTAAAATAAAACAACACAACAACAACAAAACTATTTAATTGAGCAAAAATTTCTTGAGAAGGTAAGTCATACCAAAAACTTGTTGGAGCAATTGGATATCCATAGGCCAAAATAACAAACATCAACCTAAACTCACTTTTTATGCAAATATTAATGCAAAGAAATTAAAAACATACAACTGTGAAAAATGTAAGAAAACACAGAAGAAAATTTTCAGGATGTAGAACTAGGTGAAGAATTCTTAAACAAGACACCAAAACAGAATCCACGAAAGAAAAGAAATGACAAACTGGAATTAGTATGAAAATATCCTTTTAAGGGGCTGGAGTGGTGGCTCTGTGGTACTGCACTTGCCTGGAACATGTGAGGACCCAGGTTCAAACTGCAGCACCACAAACACAAATAAGTGTCACAGCAATGAAAACCAGATGAAAAATGAAATAAAAGTTGATTCTCTCTTTCTCTCACTGTCCCTGTCTCTCTTTTAAAAAATATTGTTTTAAGGGGCAAAAAAGACAAGCTAGAATGAGAGAAAATATTTTCAAATCATGTATCTGACAATTTGTATCAAACTCTCAAAATGAAACAGTACACGCACACACACACACACACCCCAATCAGGTGATGGCAAAAGACATGAAGCAAAGATTTCACCAAAGAGGACATAGAGATGTAAATAATCAAATAATCACATAAAAAGATTTTTCAGCATCCTTAACCATTAGGTCAATGAAAATTAAGGCCATGATAACATATTAGTATACAAATATTAGATTATTTTTTAAAAAAATCACGATACCAAATCTGAGTGTGAAAAACTAAATCATCCTGAACTTGGTGGTGGGGATATATATTCTATAACCACTCTGGAATATAGCTTGGGAATTTTTTTAAAAGGTAATATGCAACCCAATAATCCTTCTCTTGCTCATTTATCCCTGAAAAATAAAAATATATACCCACATACAAACAAAATTTTATGCATAAACATTCAGAACAGTTTTATTTGTAATATTCCGAAATTAGACATAACCCAAATGTGTTTCAAAATGTGCTACATCCATACCATGGAATATTACTCTGTAATAAAAATGAATGAATGATTGATACACCAAAAGCTTCAAAGGACCCCAAATGAGTTATATTGAGTGAAAAATGCTTATTTCAAAAGGTTATAACTGGGGCTGGAGCAGTGGCTCAGCGGTTACAGTGCTTGCCAAGCATGCACAAATATGTGAATTCGAACCTCAGCACCACATACACAACAAAGTCTTGGGGCAAGGAAGGCCACATGAAAAACTAATTAAAATATTGTTTCTTTCTCTCTCTCTCTCTCTCACTGCCTCTTTCTCTTTAAAATAAAAAAAGTTTGTAACTGTATGTGAAAACAAAACAAAACAGAAAAGCAGCACCAAATGTTCAGGCTGGGATGTTTTTTATTTGAATTGGCAGCTCTCGGACCAGATTCACCTGCACCTCCATAGTGAGGGCGGACAGGGGAAGTGACACATGGCCCTGACTGGGCAGCGACTTTATAGTCTGAGGTGGGCAGAGGAAGTTTGGGGGCCTTGTCCTTTGGGGATTGGCTGGTGACTCCATCCATCATCAGATGATTGCAAGACACCTTCCAGGCTTGTCTGCCAACATCTGATTGGTTGTTCTTTTTGCACACGTGCTGCCTGATGCCCTGCTTCCATCCAGCCACCTGAGGGTGTGGGCTGCTTGATGCCCTGCCCCCAACTGCCTGAAATCGACCTAATGGCCCAACTTTTTTGGTGATATAGGGCATCAATTTCTATCTGGCTACTTCCTGCTGTTTCTGGGATGTTGTGGAGGAGGGGAAGGTTCAGTTGTTGGTTTTTTGGTAGGGAGGCAGCTGTAAGTGTGCAAGAGCATTTGGTTGTATGTTACTCCAGCGACCTCGCTCATGTGGTTTTGGGTGAACCTGAGGAGACAGAGAACAATCATTAGAAGGCATCTTATCACAATATGGGAGTAAGGATGGAGGTCAGCCAGGTGACAAGAGTGGAGTTTAGCCATCCTGGCCAAGGGTCCTTTGACTGTTGATGCCCAAGCCTCTCACTCAGATGCCTGAGATTCCAACATTCTTCTCCATCAGCCCAGTTTCACTGATGTAGTAGCAGCATTCTTCTTTTAGGAATAGACATGTTTCCCCTTTGTCCACTGTCAGGAGATCTAGTACTTGGCAGTTCTGGAAGAAAATGTGGTCAGTATATGTTATTTGTCTTTGTAGGGAGGCCAGGGAGGCAGCAAATGCCTCCATTGCCTCTTGGAGTTGCTGTTCTATGGAGGGGATTCTGAATAATGTTTAAAAAAGAGTCATTGCCTTTGTTGCTAAATGTCCATGTAGGACTGAGCTTTGGTTACACTTTCCTGCCAGGTGTTTAAGACCAACTTGATCAAAACTGATCTTGTTCCTATCTATTGCTAAAAGTCAGCTGAGATTTGTCAGGGTCATTCTTGAGAAACTTGTGAAAAGCCTCTTGGCTCTTCTACCAGTTGTGCCATCTGCCAGGATAGATCAGGGTCTTGCTGACCACATGTGGCTTCGCTTGGAAGCATCAGGCACACTACCCATGAATGATCATCCTCTTTCCAGAGTGTCCATTAGTTGGCTTTCTGTTCTCTAGGGTCACCTGATCCCCCTGATTGGGAGGTCATGTTACCCAGTGTTGCCAAGACTGTAGAGAAGTTCCATTATCCCCTAGTTTTGCTGACCAAACAGGGCAAGGGTGAAAATATTGACTATTTTCCTTAACCCTTAACTACCTTAACTTTGAAAATCTGGTTTTGGTATTAAACATCGAGCAGGCCAGTTTCACCAGTCTTAAAGTGGGAATACTATGTTATAGCTTTATAGTTATCCCTTTTGTTTAATAACAGTAGAAGTCAGCATTAGATCTTATCTGTCCTGTAGGTGATGACATGTCTTAATTAAGGTTTTTTCTGTTAGAAGTAGTACTTCTGCAAAACACTAATAAGCAATCATTTTAGCTATAGAAGGAATGAGGGGGGAAGGTTTGGAGGAGGAGGAGCCATAACCAGGGATGGGTGGAGCTGAGAGCAACTCCCAGGCTGGAGGAGGGAGGGAAGTACAGACCTTGGCAAAATAATGCAGCCCTCTTAAGCATTTCAAAAGGCTTGGAACCAGGAACAGATTGCACCTCCCAGATCCCTTCTGTTTTCCCTCCTCATTTCTGAAACTTAGAGAATGGAACTTCAGGATATGGGGAAGTGCTACAGTGGTTTGGATTTAAAAGTTTTCCTTTGGGAAAACATAAGATCTGCAGTGTACATTTGGAAATCAATTTAACATTAACTAAGGAAAAAAGGATAAACCACAGAAATTATTTCATTTAAAGGAATTTTTTTAATAATGATACTTATACTAAAACCATGAATATGTCTCATTGAGCTGTTTTTAATAGTTCATAAGTAGTTTATGAATAAATTGTCTTTTTAATCCTCTAAAATTTGCAGAATCCTTTTAAAGCATATAGTAAAAAGTGAATTGAAGTTCACACATTTAGTAACTGGATAAAATGACAACCCAGATTTCTGGTTTTAACTTTGGCAGTCTCCCTATTATATAACACATCTGTTTCTTAAAAGATATTCTACAGATTTACCATGAATATTTTCATTGGAAAAAAAAATGAAATTATTTGTGATGAATACTTGCAGTTCTCTACAATGCATAGTTCCACTTTGAGACATTCTTTAGGTGTGATCTGTGATTTAATTTTCAAAAACATTAAATACACATGAAAAGCATAATTTTATTCATACCAAGTATGAATTACTTTGCAATCAAAGAATGCTCACATACGAGAATCTTTTCAACCTTGTATGTCTGTGTTTGCAATTTGAATCCCCAAAAGTCTCAGAGTAAAGCATAATAACACTTTATTTTATACAATATGTAAAAAAATTCATATAAAATATAAAAGAGGGCAACTTATGTTATTCTACTTATGTGAATGTTAATGAAGGAGTAAAAGGAACGATAGCAAGTATACTTAAATCAGAGAAAAGAAATAAGGGAAATATTCAGATTCAAAACACCACCAATTCTAAAAATTATTCTTATTGTGTGTTATAACTAGTTAAGTGTGGGGAGCAGAACAGATTACTCACTTAATGGCTCACTAAAATATGAATGAAATTAAGTAATAAGATCTGTTTTACATACAAAACAGAAAAGAAAATACAGTGACCAAGAGAATGCTCTTTTCCATTTGGTGTCTTCTTGCTGGTTGCACCATTTCAGTTCCTGAAAAATTGGTCTTTTTTTTTTTTTCTTTCTCAAACATTAGTCATAAATCTGTGACCTTTGAGAGACTTTAGCAGAGTCAGAGTCATGGCCTCAAAGATAAGGGGACACATCAGTTTTTTAAGTATGGTTTGAATAAATGTCGAGTTACGCTATCACCAACCTAAAATCTTGAATGTAGGGCATCTTCAAGAAATTTCTCTCCTGTAGTATAAAAGAAAGACCATTTGCAGCATTTGATGAGTAAAAAAATAATTTTTGAATGGAAAAAAATTATTTATAAACTCCACAGGACAAATTTAATTGAGACGTAAAAATTCAACACATCTTAAAATTTCAAAATTTCTTAAGCTCAAAGAATCATAAATGCATCACTAGGTGATATTTGTGTTTGCTTATTGCCCATATATTTCTACTCTTTTTAAAATGATGAACTAGTGGAAGCATAAAAAATGTACTTTCATAATTTATCTCTATAATAACTATTAGCCAGCAGATAAACAACAGAACTGAGTTCTAAAATTTAAAATAAATAATAAAGGAGTTTAGCAAGTACAGAATAAATTAAGATTGCTTCTAAGAGGGTCAGGCCACAGAGGTTAAGGTCACTCATGCACTCTTCAATTTGGGGAGAACAGGATTAGTTGCTTAAGAACATAGTCTTTGGAGAGAGAAATATCTGAATTTGAGTTGTATTTCTGTCATTTCCTTGTCATGAACATACATAATTCATTTAACATCTGCAAGTCTGTTTCCTCAGCTATAAAAGTGCTTATTAATGAAACAAGTCTATTTTCATAAAAATTTCATCACAGTGGGTTTATATATAATCATTACATATCTATAACTATAAATTTATATATAAATTAATATATTTATTACATATTTATAAAATATAGAAAAAATAATTAAGACTTAATAAATCTTAGTTCTTTGGAATGCTAAATACTCCCCAAGCCATCAGATTGTTTATCAATACAATCTGATGGCTTTTAGGGAAAAATGATTTGTTCACATATAAACTCAAGTTCATTTTTTCTAAAATGTGTGTTTATGATTATAGGCTATGACATGGATGGGTTTTCTGTAAGCAAGCTTGTAGTAAGTGGGTAGAACTGCACATAGTATAAGGAGTTAATGTTGATTTTATTGGACAATTAAAATCATTATGGGCCTAATCATATTATGAAATTGGTGCATGCTTTTTGTGGAAAATTTGAAGAGCATAAAAAAGAAAATTGAATTCATTTAGTATAGCTTATGGCCTGCTGTTTTGTTGTTGTTTTCTTAACCTGACATTTTTTTTTCAAAAGCATTTTCCCATGTCATTAAATTGTCAACAAATTTTATTTTTAATGGCTGCATAATTAATATAATGAATTCTGAAAATTATTTACAAGTGGCTTAGCCTCTTTTAATCTTAGTTTCCTTGTCTGCAGCAGGGTGACGATAATAATAGCTACCCAAAGACTTATTGTGAGGACTAAAGCAGCAATGCTTGTGAAAAAGCAGTTGGTGAGCTGGAATGCACTACACAAATGTTAGCTATTTTAGCTCCAGTAAGCCAATGAGATAAAGGACGAAAAAATGAGTGGATGGATATGGGGGAAACATTTTGACTGCTATTGCTGTTTTATAGCTTTATTAAACATTTTTCCACTTCAGGAGGAAGACTAGGTTTTGTAGTAGGGTTTTTTGTTTGCGTGACTTTTTGTTTTCTTACTCACAAGTTAATTTATATATGTAGAACTAAGGTAAACCTTTCCGAAATTAAAAGAAAAGTCAAAGACTACAAGTACACAAAGAATAAGAAGTCCAAAGCAGGAAAATTTACATCAAAGGGTACCCTGTAGTTTAATATTAAAAAACGATTTAAGTTTTTTAATATTTAAATTTTTTTGATTTAAAAAAAAAATTTTAAACAGGGGCTAGAGTGGTGGCGGTTACGGCACTTGCCTGGCATGCACGAGTACAGGGGTTCAAACCCCAGCACCACATGCAAAATGAAGTGTTGGAGCAACGAAGGCCATTTGAAAAACTAAATAAAAATTTCTTCTTCTTCTTCTTCTTCTTCTTCTTCTTCTTCTTCTTCTTCTTCTTCTTCTCTCTCTCTCACTATCCCTTTCTCTGTCTCTTTAAAAAAAATTTAAACAGACTTTTAATTAACTTCATGAATGTTTTGAATATGTATTTTGTTTTAGTGAGCATAGAATAGGAAAAGTACGCTTTTTTCTACTCTTACTCCCAATTATCTTTGTCTTTTATTAAATAAAATATTTAAGAATATTTGCTTTTGGAGGAGAAATATTTCAAGTTTTTAAATATGGTTGATGAGCACTTTACTTTGAAAAAAACATCTCTTGATTGTGTTGTGATCATAGTAAGATATAATAATAATATAAGGATGGCTTTTGGCCTACCACTTCTTTGGTGGTTATTCTTCAAAATATTTAAATATGTCAAGTGCACAGTTTTGCTGATTTGTACTCATCTGCTGTATCTCAGGAAAATCCAAAATGATTGAAAAGTATCCTGGAGAATCAAAGCTAACTGTAGGTATGCACTGGACAGAATGAAGGAAGACCTGAGTTTTAAACAATCTCCACTACTACTTTGAACAATGCTCAATAGCAAATCACTTACTCTTCTCAGACTCAGTTTCTAATTTTGTGAATTTAATTATGTGACAGTTATTTAACTTTAAAATTGTGTTTTCTAATTTTGAAATATGTATATCTTTGCTTTACATCATGTAAGGAGAGTAGACATTTGATTCTAATGTAAACAAAATGCCATATCATGTACACAAAGCAGTCAGTTTCCAGTTGTCTGTCATTTTAAACAAAATTTAGGACAAGCTTTTTTGTCTCAATCTCTTTTTGAACTTCTGATAGATCAGGCTTTTTTGCCAAGTGTATGTGGTTTAAAATAAGCTTTTATAAATATTGCCTATATTCCTTTCATCATTACATTCCTTTTCCTTTTCTTTCTTTTTTTAACATTTTCTTTTAGGGAAGCATAGAGATATGTCATACTTGAAAGTTGGAATCAGACTTATTTCTTGAAACTATACCTTTGTTCTCATGAAGGTTACTTAACATCTGTACAGTTTAAGTAGAAAAATCATGGAAAAGGATTAAAGACTTTCTTTTTCCTTTTTGAATATTTTAGAAGAGAACTTTAAGGGCTAACATACTTAGAGAGAAAACAATCTTGTCCTCAATATCAAGTTGTTTATATTCCTTTTAGGAAAATATGACTTAAAGAGCATAAGCATTGAGCAAACAATACAACACCACACACAGTTGATGAGTCAATAGGTGTTTATGCAGTGGGGAAGAAGTAGTGAACCAGTTTGCTCAACTGTGTGGTCCACGTGAGGACTGCAGGAGTCCAGAGCCCACCTAGAGTACCTATGCAATCCACTATGCAACCCACTATGCTTCTAGACTGCTGTTTTAAATGTTATACTCTCCTATGAAGAATGTGTGGTATGTTGGCGAAAGACCAAATTAGTGAATTGTTTTGAAGACAGCTATGCTTACAAAATAGACTCTGTAATAAAGGCAGGGTACCCAAATTGGAGCAAAACCAGAGATAATGAAATTAATTAAATGAGACCTCACTCACTGAAGGAGCAGTTGCACCTCCAGAACCTTCCAAAGGAAGAAACTATGAGATTGCTTTTTAAAATGCTGTGAGGAAATGAAACATTTGAGATCATCTCTAATACTCTCAGAGACAAAAAGGAATACTATAATAATTGGGTTATACAACCTTCTCTGTTCCCAAATGGCTTATTAATAATACTATATTGTATGAATTAAAATAAATTTTGTTTCAATTACTATTTGGACTCTGATTCCTCTAAAATATTAAGTAAGACTAAAGATCAGTATATTCATTGCTGTTTTATTCCATCCATTGGTACATTGTGAACACTAATCTTGAGGTGACATAGGTCTTGGGACACTTTAGAACCCATTTTAGCAATAATTGATTAGCTGAGTATTTTGAGCAGTTATCACTAAATTCAATTTCAATAGCTGGCTGATCATTGCTGCCATTTTTCTTTGTACTTCAAGATCACACATATTCTATGAAATACAGTGCTAATCACATACTTACAGATGGATAAAGTCCATTAAGCCCCATGTTCTTATATCATTCAAAACCTCCTCTTTCTACTTGGATTTCTTGTTTCTATACAGGGCATTTCTGATAATATACCTCAGTGAAGCAATAAAACCTGTTGAAGTTCAACTAGTGATGTCTTTCTTTATAAGAAAATGATGGGGAACAATAATTTGAGTTTTTAGGTAAAAACATTTCTACTTTTTATGGAATATGTCAAAAAATTTTCAATTCTCTTCTCAGTCAAAAACCAAAAAAAAAAAAATTTTTTTTTATATTAGGGGTTGAATCCAGGGCCCAGGAGCATTTAACCACTGAGATACATCCTCAACCCTTTTTTTTTTTTTTTTGAGACACAGTCTTGCTAAGTTCCTTAGGGCTTTCCTAAGTTGCTGACACTGGCCTTGAACTTGAGATCCTCCTGCTTCAGCCTTCCAAGCTGAAGGATTATAGGTAATGGGATTATAGGTAATGGGATTATAGGTAATGGGCCACCATGCCAAGCCAAGATTTCCTAATAGTCATAATTATATTTGTTGATCACCTTCCTCACACTCATATTCTCTTATATTGGAAACATTTATCTCCATGTTTCCATAGTCTTTTATTATAATTTCTGATTGTTATTAAAGAAAGAAGGAAAACTTTTATTAATATTATTATTTGCTTTAGAAAAAATTACAATAACTGTCCACTATTCTCACATCATGTCTCCTTAGCATCTTTCTAGCTGAGTATATAGTGTGGGACATGCTCCTAGTGGAAAACTGTCAGCCTGTACACTCTATGTTGAGTTTCAGAAAATCTACTTCCAATGGCCTATTGAAACATCAAACTTAATATATCTCAAATTGAACTCTATATTTTATTTCCAAACCCACCTTTCTTCAAGTTGTTCCTCATTCTATTTTCCTTACTTTTTAAAATTATATACCATCAACTAGAAAGCCACGAGTCATTTTCAATTTCCACCATACTCCAACACCAAATTGATTGCTAAAAGCTCTAAATTCAACCTCTTAAAATCTGACTTTTCCTATCAATTTGTGCTAGTCCTGCCTTATTCAAACCATATCTACCTCTCACTTAGATTATTATAAATTAGGCTTTAGCCACAAGAATTGCCTTCAATTTCCCATCTTTCCTGTGCCTATCAGAATTCCTTTTATAAAGTAGATCTTCATTCAATTTTTCAGTCATTTGGTCATTTTTTCATTCCAAAGATATTTATGTTTTTGCCTTCTATGTGTTTCAACTTGATTTTAACTTGATTTTCAGGATAGCTATTTGCAACTGTGAGCCACATTTATAGTTGAACAACTACAAGGATATAAATTCATAAATGAATGCATTTGTGTAGTAGTTTCATTGCTCTCTCCATGTTATGTACCCTTCCATGTTTACTTTTTCTATTTACTCTCACCATTGTCTTATGTGTAATTTTATAATCATGATTAAGTTAGATCATAAGATGAACTATATATATACATACACCCATCTATGCACATATGCAAATCTGACTTTACTGGCTTCAATGATCTTTTTGAGCTCCTTATAAATAACACAAAAAAAATTATGAACACCTTGGCAGGGTTGCATTACCTGGTTTCTATAATTATTCAACATCTAATATCACCAACCAAAGCTCACAAACACTGTTGTCTAAGGATTCACAGTGTAAGCATAGTTTTTCAAATTACCTTGTCTTTATATTTGTGCTGAGATGATCAAATATGCTGTGCACTGAGAGGAGCACAATCATTTCACAATGAACAAATAAGCCTTTCTTGTACAAAAGTTAGGATTGGGAAAATTTGAAAATTAATATATGGCACATTCTTTCCAAGATCTCAACCGTAGTGATATTTTTCAAAGTTTTAGATTATAAGAATCACCCAGGATATTTGCAAAAAGTCATGAATTGTCAGGACCATTTAAGGAATATTTAATTATGCATCTTATGTGAGCTCATAAAATCTATTTCATCACTTTTATTAAGAGACTTTTATTGAATATTTTTATAATTTAAAAATAATGGAGAAACATCTGTGAAAGTGAATTCTTCAGAAAGAAATCATTTTACGTTTGTTTAACTCAGTATTTGTTAAATATATTTAAGTGTAACTGCATGTTTATTGGAAATTGGATATATCTTTATACAAACTGGATCAATTATAAAAATATTGTTGCACAAATTTAATTTTTATAGACATTTAAAATTGCACATATTCATGGGTACAGTGTATTAATTTGATGCATGAATACCATATGTCAAAATTGGATCTGAGTAATTAGGATTTCCATTTTCCTTAAACATTTATCTTCTCTTTATGTTGACAGGCTTCAACTCCTGTCTTCTAGTTCTTTGTAAAATATATAATAAGTTTTTATGAATACATATTTTATCTGACATATAAGAAAACATGTTAAGGAATACAGACATATTATTCTTCTCATGAGAAATTTCTTTCTGTCTAGGAAAATTCTTGAATATTCTTCAAGACCCAAATCAAAGAAATTTGTAAAGCCCTCTGTGATCTGTCTAGATGCTAGACCCAGTGTTATAAGATTGATTAGTCGTGTATTTATCTAGTCACAATGTTTTATTATTTTTGCAAATCTATTTCTCCCCCTAATATCAAGGTAACTTGAAAGAAATGAATATGCCTAGTCATCAATATAAATCATTTTGCTCAAACATAAACACACAATTTATAGAATTAATTTATATGAATGAATAAATTCATGAAAGACTCCAAAATAAATGGAAAGATATCATCAGGAATTCTAGAATATTTATGGATCAGTCAGCACAAAACAATCATAATCACTGGAATAGTCAAATTCCAGTTTCGTTCTTTACCCCAATTTCATTCCATTGCACAAATCAGGTTCCCTTATTTTGGTTCCTAGAGCAATCTAGGTGCACTCTAAAGGAAGCTTGCCCAGGTCTGCCAGCCCCTCTCTCTCCACAAGGGATCACTTCAGATGGTTACAAAGTTGTGGGAAGTAACTGGTGGTCTTCTATTAACATGCTTAGGGTTTCCAAAACTCTGGTGCCAACCCTTCTTTCTCTACTACCCAATATAGGCATAGTAAATATCCTTTGATTTTGATTCATTGGTTCTTGTCAATGTAAAACTCCTTGATCTTTTCACCAAGAAAGGATAACAATTGAATTAAAGTTTAACATTTGATTTGCTGTTGAATTAACTGGGTTACTATGTCACTGGGGGTTACATTGATGGATTCCTGAATATCCTAGCACTTTTTCTTGCCCTTTAACCTTGCACTCTGTGAGGAAAAAAAATAGTAATCCATTTTATAGTATATTTGAATGCACTCATACAAACACACATTATAGGTACTATTAAGTATAATTTAAACTGCTTCCTTATAAAACATAATAAAATATTCTTGATATTTACTATTGAAAAATACTTTTTATAAGCTAAATGTGTCACTTGGTGTTTAAACTCTTTTGAGTTTCTTTTAAATCCCTGAACATATATTGATTTCTACAAAAATTATATATTGATAGTTGATTTATGGTGATTTCCTTTATACTGATTTTGATTTTTTATTTCTTAGCCTTTATATTGTGCTTCTGTGCTTTCTCTATGGTCTTTGTTGATACTCTAAGTGCATCATCTAATTTGAAACAGACTTGCTGCTGTTTTCAACAATATTCCGTTTGTGGGTTAAATATATGAGATAGAAATAACTGTACAAAATGTGAATTTCTAAAGCTAGACATTCCAAATAGGTCTTTGCAGCCAAGAATGTGAGTTAGTCTGGGCAGGAATTATAGACTTGAGTTATTTTAAATTAGGGATTTATGGGTGTGGAGCCTGAATTTACATGTTCATCTATTTATATGAAAGTTTGTTTTTGAAGAAGAACGCACTTGGAGATTTTTAGATTAAACTAGCTTTGCCAAATATTATCCTTGCATGACGTAAGACCAGACACACTAAAGTAAGTGGTGCAGAAGGAAATGTGGCTCCACTTCCTCTGTCCTTATCCAACTGTTAGACTGTGATGTCAGCCACTTTATTTTGGCTGGGAAGGAAGTAGGAAATTAGAGTGAGTGAATACACAACATTTGTTCCAAAAGAAGACTATGAAACAGGGAATACATGCTGTGGTTAATAACAGCAAAACACCGGTAAGTTTACAATTCTTGTCCAGACTCACTCACATTCCTATCTGAACAACCTCCTTGGAATGTCTGATACCAGCAACCCTGCAGGCAGAAGTGATGGATATTGACAAAGGAATGGCTTCCACATGCTCTCAATATGGTGGAGGTTTCAGGTGACAGATTGATTCAATTGGCCACCCTCATTCGAGTGGAATTCCACAAAAGATTCACTCTTCACAAAACTACATCTGTCTTTTAGGAGAATAAAAAGGCCAAATAAAACTAAAACGGCATGGTGACAATGAATCAGTAAATGATATTCAGTGGCATATGTGTAAATTCCAAACAGTGTTAAAGGGAAGAATAATGAAACAAACAAGCAAGGTACAGTATAAAAAAGAAGACCAGAACCACTTTTTCCATTGCTCTAAAGAAAAAGTAGCTTTTATGAAGCATAAAATAAACGGTGGTGATATGATAGAGTTACATGTTCCCTAAATTGAGACAAACAAATATCCAAATTATGTTTCTCAAATCAAACAATACAATACCCAAAATAATAGTATCCTATGATACACAGCAGATTTGGGAACCCTAAGCTTATGCTCTTCCACTTCAAAGAAACAGAATGGTTTAATGTCAAATGTTTGGCTTAATGAATCAGTCTATATTTCAAATATGTGCTGCATCATTCCTCTAACCACAGAGGTTATTATGACTAAATTTGGTTTTCTGGAATATGAAGTGGTAGAGTATCTCAGCTCTTCTTTGTACCTCAGATGCAAAGAAACTAAGAAACACAGAGATGTGAAGTCCTAGCGTAAGAATTCAGGAACCGGTACTCCAAAATCATTGTCCTTTGTCCAATTTCATTTTCCTGCTAGTGTGACTCAATAACGATTCAACACCAACTGTACTAAAGTAAAATACATAGGCTTCAGGGTTCCTCCACAGCTTCCCAGATCTCTGTAGAATAAGGATGGACCAAATTATTGATTTTACCTGTGATTGGTCTCAAAAGCTCTACATTGTCACATTGCTCATCTAAAATCTAACTTTAAATTTTATGAATTTACTTTTTCCTACAATTATAGTCCACTGAATATGCTATAGGCCATTAAATTAAAGTTAGCAATCTATTGTATCTACTCTCAAAAAGTTCAGAGCCTATTGCAGAAAGAGACAGCAAAAATGAACAATCAAAATTAGTTACTCTGATATATAAATTGTTTTTGCAGGAAAAGCAAAATTAAAATTATAGCTGGAATTATTTTTAATGACTAATAGAAAGGGAGAGTAACCAGTGAAGGTTACTGCCAAGAAACTGCCAAGAGAAAACGTTAGAGGTAAAGACAGGGCCCACCACCACGATTCTGAATCTCCTTTCCCCGGCTATAGTTAAGATATATCACATCAATGTGTGAAGATACACCCTGCTCCTTATGAAGTGATCAATACTAAAGTTTAAATTATATTAGTCTTATATTATGAAGTGATTTCCATATGGTCATATAATTCAGAAACTGTATATGCAAAAGTGTTCAGATCCTTGCAGCATTTTAACTGAACTGTTAGCAAACTTAAAATACCTGTCAAGATATTGCTTTTAAAATTTGTGTTGCACGCATGTAAGTATGTAATGAAGACTATTCCTAAATACCTACCTGTATTTTTTCTTAAATAGGCCAGTGTTAAAGGACTCTGAAAATAAATTTTCTAAGACTTTAGTCCTATTCTTCCAAATTCTCTTTCCTAGTGTTGCAGAAACCTGATGCTTACACCTCCAGAGCTGTATATCCTGGCATGGTTCCTGGCATGCTTTGCATTTTTCTTTCTGCTATCTTCGCTACTACATATTCGAGGATCTATATCTGTTCATGAGTGTGAGCCAGCGCCTTTCTGCAATGAAAGAGAAAGAGAGTGTACATTTCACTCTATTCCCATCTCTCACAATAATTTGCCGATAATCCTTGCTTCAGGCTCAGCAGTTAAAAGCCAGGCCCTATGCTGGTTAGGCATTTTGAGTCTGAAAGCTGATGAGCTGTGGTATTGTTTAAAGAACTGGCACACCAGCCAGCCATGGAGATGAGATTTGCATAACAACAAGACAGCCTATAGACTCAGTACAGTAATAGCTATACTAGAAAAATACCGTGAGATTTTTAGGAGGAATATGACCTCCAGCAGCAGATAACAGGAAAAGTCAGTGAGAATACAAAATGGAAATGCTTCTCTTCATTGATAAAATGCATTCCTTAAGCATTTTCAGTGATAGAGTTTTAGGTAATGCTACAGAAATAGAGTACAATTGTTATTTTTAGCTGCAATAATTCTATGAAATTGTAGGGATTGTCATGAAATATATTTTCTTCTTTAAGCTTTAGGAAGCACTGAAAAATGAAGGCCAGAAATCATTAGTAGCATAGATTGCATTCAAATATATACCCTATGATCTACCTTAGTATTTCACATTAAGTAGTCTATAATCTTTTTTTAACCTAAGTATATATATTTTCAAATTATAGCTTATAAATGATCCTTCATTTAGTTAAGACAAAATCATGATATTCCAACTCACTGTATCCTAGACCAGATTTCTTTGCCATTTTGTCCCTTGAAAATATAGCAGCTACCTTTTCAGTACTGAAAGCATACTTTCTTTTAAAGCTATAAAGCTTCTGTATTAATAGAATCCCAAACATTCCATAGTGGTGGCTCAACATGCTGAAATGTGAGTTCAGAAAGCCCATTTTGAACTAAACTGTTTACTCTGATTTTCAGCAGGGGATACTGAACAAGGGTCTACAGTTCAGCGCTTGAAACTGTGGTCCACTTAGAGAACCACAGTGCGGTTAACTGGCAACTTTCGGAATGTCAGGGAGACAGGGCAAAGGGTTGTTCCTGACATTTTTCAAATGACTTTCTAAACAGAACTCTTCTATTAAACTTTTTGAAAGGGGGTTTCAGTACTTACAGAGTAAGATTCAGAGGTGGGGAGATTGTTACTCAAATGGTAGAAAAA